>JAXIVJ010000680.1:0-193196 GCA_036785665.1 Chirona hameri | reverse complement strand
GTGTCACATGTTTCCATCCTGTCTTGCTCGCAGCCTCCGGTCCTCCACTACTATGTTTTGGAAATATATTTGGTTCCTTTTTTCACAATTATACCGCCTCTTTGGAAACTGTACATGTGCGTTTTATGATGTTAAACAAAGCTATAGTTGCCAGTGTGTTATCTACATAAATGAGTATAAAAGTTTAAAATCGGTCAAATTTTGCACATTTTTCACTTCAACCCACATCGGTCGGTATTTGGTCAACCAAAATGCCTCCCATTCGGTAGCGGTTGGTATCGGTCAGGATTTAAAAAAAAAAATGACATCACTAGTGTACACCTGGCAGGCGCTGCTCCCCGCCGTCGTCTCGCTTACTCAGCTGTTCTGGTGATGGCTGTGATGACTGCAGTTGGTAGACTTGCAGTCTCGGGCTTCTGACCCGAGTTTTTGCATGTCTGGGTTGGATGCGAGGAGAGGGGGACGTCTGCCGCCGCCGGCTCGGAATGCTTTGTCAGAGGAGTCGGGCCCGTTTGCATTGAAACATGCTGAGAAGATGTACCCCGTTACATCTGTCCAAGGGCGGATCCAGGGGAGGCGAACGGCCCCCCCCCATGCCCCCTCAAGCCTGTTTAAGGAGGGCCAAACTATGTTTTGGCCCACCCAAGACGTGAAGTCTAACACATGCTGTATTTGCGTTTTTAGTGCCGTCCTAAGCGCCCTCAAGTCTGTAGCGCCCAACAAGGCATGCGGCGCTGATAACATCAGCGCAAGGATTATCTCTGAGTGTGCGGATGAGCTCGTTGTGCCGATGACCAAAATTTGTAACCTTTCTGTGAGAGGTGGTGTATTTCCGGAGAGGTGGAAGCAGGCGAACATTATCCCGTTGTTCAAGAAGGGTGACAAAAAAGTACCGGGTAATTACCGGTCAGTGTCCCTGCTCCCCCTCTTTGGAAAGATCCTCGAACGCGTCGTATATGACCAGTTATCTAATCATGTAAAACCGGTTTTATGTGAGCAGCAGCATGGCTTCATTCCAAAACGCTCATGTATCTCGAATCTTGCGGTGTACTTGCACTCTGCGTGGGGGGCCATATCTGGCGGGTACCAGACGGACGCTATTTATGTATACTGACTACTCGGCCGCCTTTCAAAGTGTCAATCATGCGCTTGTTGTTCACAAACTCATAAATTCTTACAATTTGCAAGGAAATGCTCAAAAATGGTTCGTCTCGTACCTGTCGGGTAGGCGTCAGAGGGTCGTCGTCAATGGGAAGACATCCGAGTGGAAACGGTCCTCTCAGGTGTTCCGGAAGGGTCCATTCTGGCCCCTTTGGTCTTCTCGTTGTTTATAAACGATTTGCCATCCGTTATCAACTCCGGCTGTCTGCTTTACGCAGACGACGTTAAACTTTATCGCAAAATTGAGTCCCCTGCTGACGGACTTCGGCTTCAGGAGGACCTGGACCGGCTGATTGCCTGGTCTGTCAGCTGGGGACTCACCCTAAATCCCAGTAAATGCAAGTCGTTTACGATGACCCTCAGACGCGCACCTGTCCAGACAGATTACTTCATTGATAACACAGAGTTAGAGCGAGTGTCACAGATCCGTGATCTGGGAGTCATGATAGATTCAAAGCTGACCTTTGCGGCCCATGTGAACTGTACGGTACGCAAGGGCAACCGAGCACTTGGGCTCTTGATTCGGTCGTTCCAACATGCGGGACGAGATAAATTTAGGCAAAGTGCCCTTATGGCTGCTTACTATGCCAATGTGCGCTCAGTTTTAGAGTACGGCAGCGTAATCTGGACAGGTGCGGCCAAGGCCCACACTGAGCGGGTCGATCGGGTACAGCACAAATTCCTCATGTGGCTTCAAGCACACCATCATGCTGGCTTTTCTTCTCTTTCGTACCGAGATATTTTGCAATATTTCAAAGTCACCTCTCTGACTTCTCGGAGAATCCAGCATGATATTCTGTTTGCTCGCAGCGTCTTTGACAACAGACTGGACTCAGGAACTCTCTTGTTCAATTTGCCTTTGAGAGTGCCTGCCCGATCGACCCGCTCGCGAACCCTGCTCGCGGTGCCCCATGCACGAGTGAGCACTGTACAAAGTGGACTGTTTGTCAGGATTCCGAAAATAGTTAACACCTTCTTAAATAGTGATATTGTGGATGCAGATATGTTCGGAGGCAACTTTTACAGTTTTAAAAACAGTGTCCTCAAGTATGTGGCGTCGCTTTAAACTTATACGATTGCTGGTGCTTTTTTGTATTTATTTATACATTTATGATGTGTTTGTGTTTTACTATGTATTTAGTAGTTTACCATCGTGTTTTATCTCTCACGACTTCGCCTGTTATTGGAGTCTTGCTCTGTTGGCGATCAATAAAATAAATAAATAAATAAACGGTACTGGGCATCCCAAAATTGCAGCAGTCAAAATCGAGCTAGCCAGAGTAAAAAACTGTACAAATCTCTCGCCGCTTCGCGGCATGACACAAGTTTCGCAATTGCATATACAAATTTGGAAAATTAATTCCATTTAGTGTCTTGCAGAGGCTCTCCTTGGCGGTAATTGCTGGCCCCAGGGCCAAATCTCTTCATAACATATTAACTTCAAAGCGAGCTACATGTTTAGCTAGTCTGCCCAGTTCAGAAAAAGGCGACGCAAACGCAAAGACGCGGACCTCGGCAACCGGAAGCTGTCCCAGCGGTGCCCAACTTGCTGGCCCGAAGAGCTAATAGTGGGGACCAGGCCAGGACTATCTCCCCAAGGCTCCTCCCCCAGGCTCCCTCAGATCCACAGGGACCATTTATGTGCGGAAATGTCGATCTGCCTCTTGCTACTTTGAATCAATTTGCACCGTTACCAGTTGTTTGTTACAGTTCAGTGCATAGGTATGTATACAGGCTACAGTTATTATTATCATATGTACTATTGAGCGCAGACTGCCACCGGTCATCGTGATTTACTATCTGAGGCTAATGTATATGAAAAACTACATTCATTTCAACATTTTGCATCATACCGAGATGTGCAACCAGGAAAAGGGGTTGAAAAAAGGAGGCTTGGCTCCACTGACGTTCTGGTTCCAATATTAAAATTGCGTTTTCCACGACCTAAAATTAAAATGTTCACGCCGCTTCACGGCGTCACATCAGTGGCCATCGTCATAACGAAGCCATCGTCATCGTCTTCGTTTCGTCGTAACGCTGAATTGAATGAATAGCATTGTTAGCTTCTTATCCTCTACAAGGCTAAGAAGCTAAAAATGCCTATGTTTCTTGGTTTTATCAGGCAAGCCCGGAAAAAAATCGCGCCGCTTCGCGGCGCTAAATAACAAGTACCTACTATAACATGCAAATCCACATTAAAAATGCTGCAAAGACTTAAATACACGCATAACAAATTGGGGTAAATTTTTTCCGTCATTTCAGCCGACCCCCAACTCAAAAATTATCGGCGACGCCCCTGGGTACAGCTGCCAATTGACATAGTTTTGCTCAGTGTAAGGCAATGTCGGAACAATACAAACTGCAAGCTAACATCTTTCCTTTTTCGATATCCCAAAATGTCAAACATCTATTAAAAAATCGAAATCGTGTGGTTGCAAAATAAAGTGGCCCAAATACGGGAAGAAATTCGAAATTGGGGGTAGGTAAGGTCCGCTAAAATCCGGTTTGCCCCCCCCCCCCCCCCCCCCCCCACAAAAAAACGGCCGGCTGGATCCGCCCTTGCATCTGCCAGCACTCTGCACCTACTCTGCCGTGTGTGTACCGACGGCTTCAGTTCTCTGTATACTGAGTCACGCCTGAAATCCCCTCCGGCGAGGGCGCGTGCTCAGGTACATGTTCAGGTGTATGTTCAGTACTAATCTCAGTGCTTGCGTGCCTACTACAGAACGGAACGCCTCAGGTGATGTACTGATGCACACGGCTGGGGCAGCCATGATGCCAACATGCAGCAAGTGCAGAATATTCCCGCGTTATCTTCGAAATTAATGCGTCAGGTTCTAGGTGATGTTAAATTTTTGGCGACAGCGAACGTGGTGAAGCCGCGAAGCATGCATTCAAGGATACGGAAATGCTCATTTATTTTGGCTAATATTCGTCATATATCAACATGCTGCATTATCCATTACTACCGATGTGGTCTCTGAACACTGTCTGGGTCAGAGCATTACTACCGATGTGGTCTCTGAGCGCTGAGTCTGTCTGGGTCAGAGCATTACTACCGATGTGGTTTCTGAGCGCTGTGTCTGTCTGGGGCAGAGCATTACCACCGATGTGGTCTCTGAACACTGTGTCTGTCTGGGTCAGAGCATTACTACCGATGTGGTCTCTGAGCACTGTGTCTGTCTGGGCCAGAGCATTACTACCGATGTGGTCTCTGAGCACTGTGTCTGTCTGGGTCAGAGCATTACTACCGATGTGGTCTCTGAACGCTGTGTCTGTCTGGGTCAGAGCATTACCACCGATGTGGTCTCTGGACACTGTGTCTGTCTCGGTCAGAGCATTACTACCGATGTGGTCTCTGAACGCTGTGTCTGTCTGGGTCAGAGCATTACCACCGATGTGGTCTCTGAGCACTGTGTCTGTCTGGGTCAGAGCATTACTACCGATGTGGTCTCTGAGCGCTGTGTCTGTCTGGGTCAGAGCATTACTACCGATGTGGTCTCTGAACGCTGTGTCTGTCTGGGTCCGAGCATTACTACCGATGTGGTCTCTGAACACTGTGTCTGTCTGGGTCAGAGCATTACTACCGATGTGGTCTCTGAACACTGTGTCTGTCTGGGTCAGAGCATTACTACCGATGTGGTCTCTGAACACTGTGTCTGTCTGGGTCAGAGCATTACTACCGATGTGGTCTCTGAACACTGTGTCTGTCTGGGTCAGAGCATTACTACCGATGTGGTCTCTGAGCACTGCGTCTGTCTGGGTCAGAGCATTACCACCGATGTGGTCTCTGAACACTGTGTCTGTCTGGGTCAGAGCATTACTACCGATGTGGTATCTGAGCGCTGTGTCTGTCTGGGTCAGAGCATTACCACCGATGTGGTCTCTGAACACTGTGTCTGTCTGGGTCAGAGCATTACTACCGATGTGGTCTCTGAGCGCTGTGTCTGTCTGGGTCAGAGCATTACTACCGATGTGGTCTCTGAACGCTGTGTCTGTCTGGGTCAGAGCATTACCACCGATGTGGTCTCCGAACACTGTGTCTGTCTGGGTCAGAGCATTACCACCGATGTGGTCTCTGAGCACTGTGTGTCTGTCTAGGTCAGAGCATTACCACCGATGTGGTCTCTGAGCGCTATGTCTGTCTGAGTCAGAGCATTACCACCGATGTGGTCTCTGAGCGCTGTGTCTGTCTGGGTCAGATCATTACTACCGATGTGGTCTCTGAGCGCTGTGTCTGTCTGGGTCAGATAATTACTACCGATGTGGTCTCTGAGCGCTGTGTCTGTCTGGATCAGAGCATTACTACCGATGTGGTCTCTGAGCGCTGTGTCTGTCTGGGTCAGAGCATTACCACCGATGTGGTATCTGAGCGCTGTGTCTGTCTGGGTCAGATCATTACTACCGATGTGGTCTCTGAGCACTGTGTCTGTCTGGGTCAGATAATTACTACCGATGTGGTCTCTGAGCGCTGTGTCTGTCTGGGTCAGATCATTACTACCGATGTGGTCTCTGAGCGCTGTGTCTGTCTGGGTCAGAGCATTACTACCGATGTGGTCTCTGAGCGCTGTGTCTGTCTGGGTCAGAGCATTACTACCGATGTGGTCTCTGAGCACTGTGTCTGTCTGGGTCAGATCATTACTACCGATGTGGTCTCTGAGCGCTGTGTCTGTCTGGGTCAGAGCATTACTACCGATGTGGTCTCTGAACACTGTGTCTGTCTCGGTCAGAGCATTACTACCGATGTGGTCTCTGAGCGCTGTGTCTGTCTGGGTCAGAGCATTACCACCGATGTGGTCTCTGAGCACTGTGTCTGTCTGGGTCAGAGCATTACTACCGATGTGGTCTCTGAACACTGTGTCTGTCTGGGTCAGAGCAATACTACCGATGTGGTCTCTGAACACTGTGTCTGTCTGGGTCAGAGCAATACTACCGATGTGGTCTCTGAACACTGTATCTGTCTGGGTCAGAGCAATACTACCGATGTGGTCTCTGAACACTGTGTCTGTCTGGGTCAGAGCATTACTACCGATGTGGTCTCTGAACACTGTGTCTGTCTGGGTCAGAGCATTACTACCGATGTGGTCTCTGAACGCTGTGTCTGTCTGGGTCAGAGCATTACTACCGATGTGGTCTCTGAGCGCTGTGTCTGTCTGGGTCAGAGCATTACTTCCGATGTGGTCTCTGAGCGCTGTGTCTGTCTGGGTCAGAGCATTACTACCGATGTGGTCTCTGAACACTGTGTCTGTCTGGGTCAGAGCATTACTACCGATGTGGTCTCTGAGCGCTGTGTCTGTCTGGGTCAGAGCATTACTACCGATGTGGTCTCTGAGCACTGTGTCTGTCTGGGTCAGAGCATTACCACCGATGTGGTCTCTGAACACTGTGTCTGTCTGGGTCAGAGCATTACCACCGATGTGGTCTCTGAGCGCTGTGTCTGTCTGGGTCAGAGCAATACTACCGATGTGGTCTCTGAGCGCTGTGTCTGTCTGGGTCAGAGCATTACTACCGATGTGGTCTCTGAGCACTGTGTCTGTCTGGGTCAGAGCATTACCACCGATGTGGTCTCTGAACACTGTGTCTGTCTGGGTCAGAGCATTACTACTGATGTGGTCTCTGAGCATTACCACCGAGAATGTCAGTTTATATTCGCATCAGCTTATAGGCATCCGACCAACACAGTGCGGCAATTAACCGCAGATCTGGATGATTTGAACGCTCAGCTGAGCTATATGATAGCGGCCCACCCACGCAAGCATGTTATACTGGCAGGCGACTTTAATGCATGCTTAATGAAAGTCAATGGCGTAACTCCGGGGGCCAGATTACTGCAAACACTACGTATGAACGGACTCGTACCTGTGAATGTGAAACAGCCTACCTACCGGCCGGCCTCCTCCTTGCTTGATGTGATAGCCACCAGTCAGAGCGACAGAGTTGTCAGATCGGGTGTTACTCGTTGTCACTTAGGGGGCCCGCATGATTATACCAGGATAATGATATGTCAAGGTTGTGATAGTTGTGCTGGAAAAGGTGTCATTACGCGTAAGAGATGTTTAGGTCGCATTGATGTCACCGAGTTTAATGTCACCTTGTCACGCACTGATTGGAACGAGGTTTGGTGTAGTGGTAGTACGGAGGCGGCGTGGGAGGTGTTCGTGCGTATGTTTCTGAGCGCCTTGGATACTGTAGCGCCGATCCGGCGCATGCGTGTGTCACTGCCCGGGGCGCCACCTGTAACGGCGGCCACACGTGACCTGTTGGCCGGTCGCCGCCGAGCGCTCATAGATACGTCGGCCACCGGACGAGAGCGTTACAAGGAAATTAACAGTCAGTGTCGAGCGGCGATTCGGTCAGATACAGCAGCCTACTTTGAGAATGAGTGTAGGAAAGCGGGACCTACGAAAATGTGGCGTATACTGAAACCAATCATAGGGGACAGCAAGGGAGCTCATGATATACCGCAGGTCACGCCAAACGCACTTAATGCATTCTTCTCACAGGTGGGCCAGACAACAGCCAGCAGTGTGCCTGGACCGTCGCAGTCCATGCCAGTGCGTTTACCCAGAGTGCATTCTGGCATATTTGATGTTGAGACCGTTGATATCGATGCATTGGCGACAGTCGTACACAGCATGAAACCCTCCACGGCAACAGGGGTACAAGGGATTAGCGTGCAAATGTTTCAGAAATTCTTTTATGGCGTCGGACCGGTCTTGCTGAATATAATTAATAACAGTTTGAGTCATGGCGAAGTTCCGCAATCATGGAAACACGCCGTCATTACACCGTTGCCAAAGACAGCAAACGCATCAGCGCCATCTCATTACCGCCCTGTGTCGATTTTACCGGCCATCACAAAAATTATAGAACGTATAGTACAACGACAGCTGGCTCAATATTTTAGGGACAACTGCTTGTTCACGTCCAATCAGCACGGCTATCGGCAGTCTCATTCAACCGAAACAGCGTTAGCCGTTGTGACTGAGCGCATTTACCGGGGCATGGATGAAGGCTGTATCAGCATATTGGTGATGTTGGATCTATCAAAATGTTTTGACACCGTTGATCACCAGAGACTGCTAAAAAAACTTACGCTATACGGAATCAGTGTGAAACGGATTGCTAACTATTTAGCTGGACATTCTCAGCAGGTTAAAGTAAACGGGAGCGAAGGCGAGCCGATCATTGCCAGCAGTCTACCCAATAGTATAGGAGTTTACCAGGGCGGATCATTAAGCTGTTTGCTGTATGCAATTTACGCGAATGATATGGGCCTTTATGTTGAAGGAGTCGAAATCATACAATTTGCAGATGATACCCAGTTACTGATAACAGGGCAAAAGAAACATGTGTCTGGCATGATCATGACAATGGAACGTGCGCTCAGTCAGCTCTCAGATTGGTTCAACGAAAACCGTCTCAAAGTAAATGCCAGTAAGACGCAAATGATCGTTTTTGGAACGAAAACGATGCTGAAAAAACAGCCCAAAATAACTGTCAATTTTTGTGGAACAGCGATCCAGGAATCACGACTGGTAAAAAACCTTGGCCTTTATATGGACAGGCATTTCACCTTTGTAGACCACGTAGATCACGTCGTGGCAAAATGTAGCGGTAGTCTGATGGCGCTGGTGCACGCGAAACATTCCCTGCCAAAGTCATCCATCAAACCAATATTCACCGCGCTAGTGATCTCCATAGTAAGATACTGTGTGTCGATCTACGGCACTTGCAGTAAGACTGAACTTCACAGGATCCAAAAGATCATAAATTTCAGTGCTAGAGTTATAAGCGGAAAGAAGAAGTTTGACCACATCTCGGGGGTGCTCAAAGGTCTCAACTGGCTTCCGGCTACTCAACTGGTCCAGTACCACCGCGCTCAAATGGTCAGTAAAACAATTTCGTCAGAGTTGCCCGAAACATTATGTGCGATTATCACATCCGCCGACTACAAACATGAGCACCAAACACGACACAACAACCGGCTGCGACTTCCAGCAATCAGAACAGAAACCGGCAGACGACAGATTGCGTATAGTGGCGTCAAACTGTTCAACAGTGTGAGCCAGAACAGACGTGAGCTCGAATCATTTAAGACGGCGCTGTATCGTAGCCTGAAGACTGAGCTCGGTTAGAATAAGCTATCACTACCACGTGGAATGTCATACGATGTTATATGGTATGTAACGAAAGTGTGTGTGCATCATTCATTCTCATATTTTATTTACTATGTTTTTACTTATAAGACGTGCAAAGGTGAAAAGCCGAAATTGTCGGATCCTGTGTGAAATAAATGTCTATGTCTATGTCTATGTCTGAGCGCTGTGTCTGTCTGGGTCAGAGCATTACTACCGATGTGGTATCTGAACACTGTGTCTGTCTGGGTCAGAGCATTACTACCGATGTGGTCTCTGAGCGCTGTGTCTGTCTGGGTCAGAGCATTACCACCGATGTGGTCTCTGAGCACTGTGTCTGTCTGGGTCAGAGCATTACCACCGATGTGGTCTCTGAACACTGTGTCTGTCTGGGTCAGAGCATTACTACCGATGTGGTCTCTGAACACTGTGTCTGTCTGAGTCAGAGCATTACCACCGATGTGGTCTCTGAACACTGTGGCTGTCTGGGTCAGACCATTACTACCGATGTGGTCTCTGAGCACTGTGTCTGTCTGGGTCAGAGCATTACTACCGATGTGGTCTCTGAACACTGTGTCTGTCTGAGTCAGAGCATTACCACTGATGTGGTCTCTGAACACTGCGTCTGTCTGGGTCAGAGCATTACTACCGATGTGGTCTCTGATCACTGTGTCTGTCTGGGTCAGAGCATTACTACCGATGTGGTCTCTGAGCTCTGTGTCTGTCTGGGTCAGAGCATTACTACCGATGTGGTCTCTGAACACTGTGTCTGTCTGGGTCAGAGCATTACTACCGATGTGGTCTCTGAACACTGTGTGTGTCTGTCTGGGTCAGAGCATTACCACCGATGTGGTCTCTGAGCACTGTGTCTGTCTGGGTCAGAGCACTATTACCGATGTGGTCTCTGAACACTGTGTGTCTGTCTGGGTCAGAGCATTACCACCGATGTGGTCTCTGAGCACTGTGTCTGTCTGGGTCAGAGCATTACTACCGATGTGGTCTCTGAGAGCTGTGTCTGTCTGGGTCAGAGCATTACTACCGATGTGGTCTCTGAACGCTGTGTCTGTCTGGGTCAGAGCATTACTACCGATGTGGTCTCTGAACGCTGTGTCTGTCTGGGTCAGAGCATTACTACCGATGTGGTCTCTGAGCACTGTGTCTGTCTGGGTCAGAGCATTACTACCGATGTGGTCTCTGAACGATGTGTCTGTCTGGGTCAGAGCATTACTACCGATGTGGTCTCTGAACACTGTGTCTGTCTGGGTCAGAGCATTACTACCGATGTGGTCTCTGAACGATGTGTCTGTCTGGGTCAGAACATTACTACCGATGTGGTCTCTGAACGCTGTGTCTGTCTGGGTCAGAGCATTACTACCGATGTGGTCTCTGAACACTGTGTCTGTCTGGGTCAGAGCATTACTACTGATGTGGTCTCTGAGCGCTGTGTCTGTCTGGGTCAGAGCATTACTACCGATGTGGTCTCTGAACACTGTGTCTGTCTGGGTCAGAGCATTACTACCGATGTGGTCTCTGAGCGCTGTGTCTGTCTGGGTCAGAGCATTACTACCGATGTGGTCTCTGAGCGCTGTGTCTGTCTGGGTCAGAGCATTACCACCGATGTGGTCTCTGAACGCTGTGTCTGTCTGGGTCAGAGCATTACTACCGATGTGGTCTCTGAGCACTGTGTCTGTCTGGGTCAGAGCATTACTACCGATGTGGTCTCTGAACACTGTGTCTGTCTGGGTCAGAGCATTACTACCGATGTGGTCTCTGAGTACTGTGTCTGTCTGGGTCAGAGCATTACCACCGATGTGGTCTCTGAACGCTGTGTCTGTCTGGGTCAGAGCATTACTACCGATGTGGTCTCTGAGCGCTGTGTCTGTCTGGGTCAGAGCATTACCACCGATGTGGTCTCTGAGCACTGTGTCTGTCTGGGTCAGAGCATTACCACCGATGTGGTCTCTGAGCACTGTGTGTCTGTCTGAGTCAGAGCATTACTACCGATGTGGTCTCTGAGCGCTGTGTCTGTCTGGGTCAGAGCATTACTACCGATGTGGTCTCTGAACACTGTGTCTGTCTGGGTCAGAGCATTACTACCGATGTGGTCTCTGAGCGCTGTGTCTGTCTGAGTCAGAGCATTACCACCGATGTGGTCTCTGAGCGCTGTGTCAGTCTGGGTCAGAGCATTACTACCGATGTGGTCTCTGAGCGCTGTGTCTGTCTGGGTCAGAGCATTACTACCGATGTGGTCTCTGAGCGCGGTGTCTGTCTGGGTCAGAGCAATACTACCGATGTGGTCTCTGAACACTGTGTCTGTCTGGGTCAGAGCATTGCTACCGATGTGGTCTCTGAGCACTGTGTCTGTCTGGGTCAGAGCATTACTACCGATGTGGTCTCTGAACACTGTGTCTGTCTGGGTCAGAGCATTACTACCGATGTGGTCTCTGAGCGCTGTGTCTGTCTGGGTCAGAGCATTACTACCGATGTGGTCTCTGAGCACTGTGTCTGTCTGGGTCAGAGCATTACTACCGATGTGGTCTCTGAACACTGTGTCTGTCTGGGTCAGAGCATTACTACCGATGTGGTCTCTGAGCACTGTGTCTGTCTGGGTCAGAGCATTACTACCGATGTGGTCTCTGAGCGCTGTGTCTGTCTGGGTCAGAGCATTACTACCGATGTAGTCTCTGAACACTGTGTCTGTCTGAGTCAGAGCATTACTACCGATGTGGTCTCTGAACACTGTGTCTGTCTGGGTCAGAGCATTACTACCGATGTGGTCTCTGAACACTGTGTCTGTCTGGGTCAGAGCATTACTACCGATGTGGTATTTGAACACTGTGTCTGTCTGGGTCAGAGCATTACTACCGATGTGGTCTCTGAACACTGTATCTGTCTGGGTCGGAGCAATACTACCGATGTGGTCTCTGAACACTGTGTCTGTCTGGGTCAGAGCATTACTACCGATGTGGTCTCTGAGCGCTGTGTCTGTCTGGGTCAGAGCATTACTACCGATGTGGTCTCTGAACACTGTGTCTGTCTGGGTCAGAGCATTACTACCGATGTGGTATTTGAACACTGTGTCTGTCTGGGTCAGAGCATTACTACCGATGTGGTCTCTGAACACTGTATCTGTCTGGGTCGGAGCAATACTACCGATGTGGTCTCTGAACAATGTGTCTGTCTGGGTCAGAGCATTACTACCGATGTGGTCTCTGAGCGCTGTGTCTGTCTGGGTCAGAGCATTACTACCGATGTGGTCTCTGAGCGCTGTGTCTGTCTGGGTCAGAGCATTACTACCGATGTGGTATTTGAACACTGTGTCTGTCTGGGTCAGAGCATTACTACCGATGTGGTCTCTGAACACTGTGTCTGTCTGGGTCAGAGCATTACTACCGATGTGGTCTCTGAACGCTGTGTCGGTCTGGGTCAGAGCATTACTACCGATGTGGTCTCTGAGCGCTGTGTCTGTCTGGGTCAGGGCATTACCACCGATGTGGTCTCTGAGCACTGTGTCTGTCTGGGTCAGAGCATTACTACCGATGTGGTCTCTGAACGCTGTGTCTGTCTGGGTCAGAGCATTACTACCGATGTGGTCTCTGAGCGCTGCGTCTGTCTGGGTCAGAGCATTATCACCGATGTGGTCTCTGAACACTGTGTCTGTCTGGGTCAGAGCATTACTACCGATGTGGTCTCTGAACACTGTGTCTGTCTGGGTCAGAGCATTACCACCGATGTGGTCTCTGAACACTGTGTCTGTCTGGGTCAGAGCATTACTACCGATGTGGTCTCTGAACACTGTGTCTGTCTGGGTCAGAGCATTGCCACCGATGTGGTCTCTGAACACTGTGTCTGTCTGGGTCAGAGCATTACCACCGATGTGGTCTCTGAACACTGTGTCTGTCTGGGTCAGAGCATTACCACCGATGTGGTCTCTGAACACTGTGTCTGTCTGGGTCAGAGCATTACTACCGATGTGGTCTCTGAACACTGTGTCTGTCTGGGTCAGAGCATTACCACCGATGTGGTCTCTGAACACTGTGTCTGTCTGGGTCAGAGCATTACCACCGATGTGGTCTCTGAACACTGTGTCTGTATGGGTCAGAGCATTACCACCGATGTGGTCTCTGAACACTGTGTCTGTCTGGGTCAGAGCATTACTACCGATGTGGTCTCTGAGCTCTGTGTCTGTCTGGGTCAGAGCATTGCTACCGATGTGGTCTCTGAACACTGTGTCTGTCTCGGTCAGAGCATTACTACCGATGTGGTCTCTGAGCGCTGTGTCTGTCTGGGTCAGAGCATTACCACCGATGTGGTCTCTGAACACTGTGTCTGTCTGGGTCAGAGCAATACTACCGATGTGGTCTCTGAGCGCTGTGTCTGTCTGGGTCAGAGCATTACCACCGATGTGGTCTCTGAACACTGTGTCTGTCTGGGTCAGAGCATTACCACCGATGTGGTCTCTGAACACTGTGTCTGTCTGGGTACTGTCAGAGTCCATAAGAGCAGCTCGGCAGACGCCGTCTGTATCATGCAGAAACAACTCCATACTGAATTAACGTAATGTTCCAGGATGTTTTCTGAATCTCAAGGTTATCTTAGGGGAGACACCCCAAAGTTTAAGTACTTTCGCCAAGGAGCAACAGCTTATGGAAGGGCAAGGGGTTAATGGTATGATTAACGCGAGGGCTCTCGGTGGGTCTAGAGGAAGAGAGGGAAACGTTTCCTATTCACTTCCGCAAACATTCATGTAAGTTATAACGATTCCAGTCGTTTGCATGTTGCAGCCTAACATTCAACCTGCAATATACATATATCTAGACTGGTGTCGAGCCGTAAACATGTTGGAAATTAATTATTATCGACCAGCTGACAAATGATGACTTATTATAGGCGCCTTATAACCATGCAGTTGCGGCGGTCTAAGATCAAATCATCACCATTCACCATCACCATTATATGATGCAGGGACGTAGCCAAGGGGGGGGGGGGCACCGGGACCATGCCCCTCCCCCTGATCAAAATAACTTCACACTAGATAAAACGAGATTCTCTGATGACCCCTCCCCTCCCCTCCCCCGGGTCAACAACAACATATGGCTGAGGAGCGAAATTTGTTTTTACTACCGACGTGGCCCCCCTGCGAAAAATCCTGGCTACGTGCCTGATATGATGAGGCTATCATGTGGTAGCTTATTTCCGTTACACCCTTGTCAATGCTCCCCATTAACCGTTCAAATAAGCAGAGCCTGACGCGATCATTAGATGTGCCGTCTATCACACATATCGGCCGGTTACGAAACTGTTCAGCACTGCCTGGTGCCGACTGATAGCTTGTCTAATATCTCCATCCATCCAACCGACGGCGAGCTGACTACAGTCGGCGAGATGAGCGCCTCACTTCACATCACGTTCTGATATGACTGGTGAGTGGTGAAGGGTGCAGATATTTGGCGGCCGCGGCCCGGTGGACTGGGAGAGATGAGATGTGACGAGATAGTTACAGATGCACTTACTGTGGGCAGCTGCTGGAATGGAACTGGGTCTGCACTCTCCCATTATGACCTCTTTGCGAGAGGAACGTTTCGGTCTAAATGCCCTGCGGGGACCCGAGTTTAACACGGTACGGCCTCCTTTGCACACAAACACCTAGACTTGTGAGGCTGGCAATTACTGGACGAATATTAACCCTCGCTCTACGGGAGCTTTTTTCACCTTCGCCCTACGGGGGGGGGGGGCTGACAGGCCCCCTACCCTATTAACTTCCAAACCAAGCAACTTAGAGCAATGCGGTAAGAACCAGCATGTTGCCTGTCATGAGAGGAATCTAACAGTATGCGATTTTCAGGTTTCATGTCAGCGGGTGACCTTCCAGGTCAAGTGAATGACCTCGGATTTACCACGTCCAGAACAGCGATTTTGCTCTTCAGAAAATCTCAAAATTAGAAATTGATAAATGTAAATAAAAAAGCATGTTCCTAGACCAGTTTTGGCTCAGAAATACAAGAAAGGTAATTATTTGTTCGTATCTTGTCGAAAAATGTCACAAAAAGTTTTTTTTTAAATGACGTCATCAGCTTCTTACACTTAGGAAGCCATCACTCAGTCAAAAATGAAGATATTGCTTTGAAATTCGGCATGGGTATTGCCCATACTCAGTTCTCTCACATATATTCTGTTTTTTAATGTCTTTGAAAATGTTGATTTTGTGTGGGATTTTTCCAAAAAATCAGTTTGTTTAAATTTTAGGGGTCAAAAACCCAAAATTTTGCAAATAGAAGATTGCCATTTTAAAGAGAATGCCATTTTGCATCTTTGGTGAATTGTGTTTGCAATGTGCTTTAAAACTCTGTTTTCTACGATTTTTCCAATATTTCTCATTTTTTTACCAACATGACGTCATCAAAACATTATTATCTCCCAAACTTCTTGACCAATTTCAATTCAATTTATATACAGCCTACGTATAATTGTTCTAAACTCAGCTAACACAAATTTCAGCAAGGTGCATCCCATGTGTCAAAAGTTATTCAAGAAAAAACGGGGGGGGGGGCCTGTCACGCCCCCCCGTAGGGCGAGGGTTAAATCTGCCTTTACTATAGAAAATACCACCAAAATAATAGTATAATTATTTACATGTGTATTTTGATAGGACATTTCTTTCAAAATACAGATAAGCATATATCGCCCTTTTGTTTATAGTTCAAATAAGTATTCATCCTTCCAAATACAATATTGCACTTCCTTTACATAATTTGATTAACATTATTTGAAAACCAAATAAAATGCTGATGCGATTAGTTATACAAATTGTTTTAAATGAATGAATGTTATTGGCGCTTATGAGATGTCACGAAACATATTACTTAACGATTACTGGCAATCGTCGGGAAAAGACCCATCGACCAGCTATCACCGGTCTACACTGAGCTGATGTCGTTCCGTGAACAATGCCGCGCAAAGTCGATTCCGACGGCTCAGCTGGCACAGGGTCGGGCATATAGGCACCAATTCAGACCCACATGGCTCTATAGAACCGACCAATCAAATCGATGACAATCTGACGTCATAGAACCGACCAATCAAATCGATGACAATCTGACGTCAATCTGTCTGCCGTAGAGAAAGAAGGAAATCCGTGAAATCGGGCCGTGGTTTGGATCGTTTCGGCATCTCTGTTTTGCTGCAACGGTGCATGCTGAGCTAGAAGAAAGTGGCTTTTTACGCGGCGCAATTCTGCTGGTCCGTTGCGGTCTGCTGCAGATTGTGTCCATGTGGTGAGCAGTTCCAGGACGACCATCTGAGGTCAGCCACGCGGCATTTAGAGTGGAAATACCATCGTGACCTAACAGTTCGCGGATCTCATAACACCCGCGAACAAGATAATAATTCGTACACATCAGTGGCGTCGCCACGGTTTTAAAACTTGTACGGACACATCATGGGTAAAGTAAATATGGAATATGGATGGGAAACTCCGCCCACTTTCTATTGTTATCCGCGACCACGTGCAGCCGCTGCCGTTTCCCGTACTACGAAAACACCAGCTAGTATACCGCCCGCTCCGTGGTAGGCCGCAACGCTAAGACGGCCGCCCCGTCGCATAGTTTCTCGCCATTGTGGGTGATTGTGGGATCAAACAAATTAAGTTTAAATGCATTCGGGAAGCTCTCACAAGCACTTATGACATGTTGGTTCCTCCGATGGACATCGTACCTGGTCAGGGACGTAGCCAAGGGAGGGGGACGCTTGCCAGCCTCTTACACCAATATTGCACATTGGTAACAAGGGCGCCACCACCTTCCGAAAGTTGGGGGGGGGGGGGGGGGCGGAGGCATTCTGAAGTCGATTCCTTCCATGCAACGCCCATAAGCGTAATGTTAAAATCCGAAAATGTTTGGGGGGGACACGTCTCCCCGTCCCCCCTGTGGCGGAGCCTCTGATTGGTAAAAATCGGTAATTTTCAGGATGGTAAAATCGGTTTGGTTTTCGGTCAGCATAGCTACAGTGAAATTGGTATCGGTTTTGTCAAGTTTCAGGAATTTTCTGAAAAAGACATCATTAGTTTCTACTGCCGATGCAAGGGAAGAATTAACTTGAAAACTGGCTCTGGCACCAGCATGGTTATTGATTCGACACTGATTTAATCGATTGGAATCGTTCAATCAAAATTCCTTGAATACAAAAATAATTGATTCACCACCAGATCTTTTGTTTCATGAATCGTGATTTAATCAAAACCCGCATCAAATCAAGGCTGATCGAATCAAAAGATTTAACGATCCTTAACATTTCAAGTGCACTGGTAAATTGTGCAAATACATTCAGTCCCTGTGGCTACATTCATTTATTCTGAAATGGTATTGCTGTGACAATGTTTTAATGATCATATATATGTATGTTTCCATTTTTATTGATTTGATATAAATTTACCACATATATTTAAATGTTGAATCAAACGTGAATCGATTCAAATATTTGTTTTGATTCTTTGAATCAGAAAGCATTAATTCTCCAAATTGTATCCGTAAATCGAACGGTGATTGAATCATTCAGATTCCAAAATGAATCATGATTTAATCGTTCCAAAAAAAAGTTGAATCAATAACCAGTCTGTGACTGGCTTTGTGACTTTCTGAAGCGTCTTCGTTCTTGTGACTCATGCAAGCATGGAACCTGACCTATTATGCAATCCGTGACGAGCGCCGTATAGTATGCTATGAAGGTTCGTTATCTATGTAAGTACATAATGGTTATGCAGGAATGTGAGGAATGTAAAGCAACTTGTATGCTCACCGGCCAGTTCCTGCGTGGATGGATCAATGGAAGTCTACGTTATGTTAAGTTCGCTCGTTTTGATCGGTCGTTGATATATCATGATGGCAAATGAAGTGCAGGTGAGCTGTTATTTCAAGGTGAATGGTGATTATACATATACATGGCGCTTGGCTCATCGCCGTCTTCCAACACTTCAATTAACCAAAACATTTTCCGCATGGATTGAGCGGCAACTGCTCAGGTACTCTTCGCATACTCTTAAAGTGGCCTTCACGTACTCTTTTGAAGGATGAGACTTCACTTCTGAGAAATTATTGCCCGACATCAAGTAGGTACTAACAACATTTTACAACTGCCTCGGTCATTAAACACAACTGCTTTGTGAAGCGTTCTGATCCTAAACGACTTGTAAGAATGAAAAGAAACAAGAAAGAAGAACGACTTGTTTTTCTTGTCTTTTCTTTAGGCATTTGACGCGAAACATCATTTTAATGAACATTATTTATGCACATCAAACCATTTATTGGCTATCAATTTATTTATCTACCACGAGTAATGCTGAATTCCACGTTACGCCTGAAGCACTTCATACTTCACTGCACATTCCTGGAATAATCATCCTGCTGTTGGCATGCAAACCACTCTCTAATGGTAGCGCCTGCATAATAGGGTCTATAGCCGAGGGCGGTCAGACGGTGTTCATGACGGGGTGAGGCGTCAACTGGCCTCCCCCCGCTCCATCCCCACCTCTGCCCTCCTTCCGAGGGCGGCCAGACGGTGTTCATGACGGGGTGAGGCGTCAACTGCCCTCCCTCCGCTACATCCCCACCTCTGCCCTCCCCCGCTCCATCCCCACCTCTGCCCTCTCCCGCTCCATCCCCACCTCTGCCCTCCCCCCGCTCCATCCCCACCTCTGCCCTCCCCCGCTCCATCCCCACCTCTGCCCTCCCCCGCTCCATCCCCACCTCTGCCCTCCCCCCGCTCCATCCCCACCTCTGCCCTCCCCCGCTCCATCCCCACCTCTGCCCTCCCCCGCTCCATCCCCACCTCTGCCCTCCCCCGCTCCATCCCCACCTCTGCCCTCCCCCGCTCCATCCCCACCTCTGCCCTCCCCCCGCTCCATCCCCACCTCTGCCCTCCCCCGCTCCATCCCCACCTCTGCCCTCCCCCGCTCCATCCCCACCTCTGCCCTCCCCCGCTCCATCCCCACCTCTGCCCTCCCCCGCTCCATCCCCACCTCTGCCCTCCTCCCGCTCCATCCCCACCTCTGCCCTCCCCCGCTCCATCCCCACCTCTGCCCTCCCCCGCTCCATCCCCACCTCTGCCCTCCCACGCTCCATCCCCACCTCTGCCCTCCCCGCTCCATCCCCACCTCTGCCCTCCCCCGCTCCATCCCCACCTCTGCCCTCCCCCGCTCCATCCCCACCTCTGCCCTCCCCCGCTCCATCCCCACCTCTGCCCTCCCCCGCTCCATCCCCACCTCTGCCCTCCCCCGCTCCATCCCCACCTCTGCCCTCCCCCGCTCCATCCCCACCTCTGCCCTCCCCCGCTCCATCCCCACCTCTGCCCTCCCCCGCTCCATCCCCACCTCTGCCCTCCCCCGCTCCATCCCCACCTCTGCCCTCCCCCGCTCCATCCCCACCTCTGCCCTCCCCGCTCCATCCCCACCTCTGCCCTCCCCCCGCTCCATCCCCACCTCTGCCCTCCCCCGCTCCATCCCCACCTCTGCCCTCCCCTGCTCCATCCCCACCTCTGCCCTCCCCCGCTCCATCCCCACCTCTGCCCTCCCCCGCTCCATCCCCACCTCTGCCCTCCCCGCTCCATCCCCACCTCTGCCCTCCCCCCGCTCCATCCCCACCTCTGCCCTCCCCCGCTCCATCCCCACCTCTGCCCTCCCCGCTCCATCCCCACCTCTGCCCTCCCCCGCTCCATCCCCACCTCTGCCCTCCCCGCTCCATCCCCACCTCTGCCCTCCCCCCGCTCCCTCCCCACCTCTGCCCTCCCCCGCTCCATCCCCACCTCTGCCCTCCCCCGCTCCATCCCCACCTCTGCCCTCCCCCGCTCCATCCCCACCTCTGCCCTCCCCCGCTCCATCCCCACCTCTGCCCTCCCCCGATCCATCCCTACCTCTGCCCTCCCCCGCTCCATCCCCACCTCTGCCCTCCCCCGCTCCATCACCACCTCTGCCCTCCTCCGCTCAGCAGCGCTTCACCATAGTATAACTCGGTGTTACCAGGTAGCCGATGCAGGATGATAACTCGGTGTTACCAGGTAGCCGATGCAGGATGATAACTCGGTGTTACCAGGTAGCCGATGCAGGATGATAACTCGGTGTTACCAGGTAGCCGATGCAGGATGCTAACTCGGTGTTACCAGGTAGCCGATGCAGGATGCTAACTCGGTGTTACCAGGTAGCCGATGCAGGATGCTAACTCGGTGTTACCAGGTAGCCGATGCAGGTGAACATACTGACATACCATGCCGCAAGCTAACGGCACATTTGTTATTGCATGCTTTAAAGACAAGGAGGACTTCCTTATCGAACGTTTCACACTATAATTCCTCAGAAGCTCAGGATATAAATTTATTTATAGTATTTACTGGCCAGTTTTATCAGTAGGTATATCCAGCTGTAGTGTCACCTAGCCGGCGTGGTCGTGTATGGTGAGTACCGGTTATGACTTATGATACCCTCGTACCGACCGGGTTATGACTTATGATACCCTCGTACCGACCGGGTTATGACTTATGATACCCTCGTACCGACCGGGTTATGACTTATGATACCCTCGTACCGACCGGGTTATGACTTATGATACCCTCGTACCGACCGGGTTATGACTTATGATACCCTCCTACCGACCGGGTTATGACTTATGATACCCTCCTACCGACCGGGTTATGACTTATGATACCCTCGTACCGACCGGGTTATGACTTATGATACCCTCCTACCGACCGGGTTATGACTTATGATACCCTCGTACCGACCGGGTTATGACTTATGATACCCTCGTACCGACCGGGTTATGACTTATGATACCCTCGTACCGACCGGGTTATGACTTATGATACCCTCGTACCGACCGGGTTATGACTTATGATACCCTCGTACCGACCGGGTTATGACTTATGATACCCTCGTACCGACCGGGTTATGACTTATGATACCCTCGTACCGACCGGGTTATGACTTATGATACCCTCGTACCGACCGGGCGGCCGCCGCAGTCGGCTCCGGCGAGGCTGCGCGCGCACTGATGGCCGTGTGAGCTCCGGCCCGCTCTGGTCCGCCGGCCGCCCCGCAGTAGTGGTGAAGTCAGCGGCCGGCACAGAGCACGTGCCGCGTGCTCGGTGGCTGGACCTCGTGTATGCCACGGATTGATATCTCGTGTTGTGTGCTTCGGACGGAGACCTCGTGTGTGCGTGCCACGGGCAGTGCCAGCAGCGTCCGGCACGGTAGTGTGAGTCTCCCTGAGAGAGTTGTTGAGCCAACGACTCTGACAGCACCGGCTCAGCTCAGGTCATTCCTGAGCTGAAGTCACCTGCCCTCGATGGAGCCGACGGAGAACACCTCAGCGGCGCCTGGGCCGACCGCGGTGGCGAACTCGTCGCTATTCACCCCGACTGACGACACCGAGTACCACTACCACCCGGCATTCGTGGTGGTCATGAGCGCCCTGATGGTCCTCTTCATCATCTGCAGCATCGTCGGCAACATGCTGGTCATCCTGACCATCTGCCGACATCGCCAGATGAGGACGAGGACGAACCTGTTCCTGATGAACCTGGCGGTGGCCGATGTGATGGTGGCGTTGCTGGACATGCCCGTGGCGCTGGTGACGCTGATCGCGGGAAGATGGGTGTTTGGGGAGGTGTTGTGCCAGATGAATGCCTTCTTCGTTGGACTCGGGACGATGACGTCAGTGCATACGTTGATGCACATCAGGTGAGGGCTCGGTGCAGGTCGACGTCGGAAAATGTGTTTCGTGTCGAACGTATCACGTTTGGAGCTCGGTTTGCAGCGCTGAATCCGGGCAAACAACCATGGTTAATTAATTATTAGATAGGCTTAAGTATTGGTATTACGCATTCCCCGCGGCTGTTCTTATCAGAATTGTCACACGTCGACTGATCCGAGGAATATTTGCAAACATATTTCCTTTTGTGATGTTCATACTATGAATTAGGGTTACGGCCTACGGATATAAATAAATGTACGATTTTAGCAATTTGTATTTAAGATGTAAATAACACATCAGTTTCCAGTCGCATTAAACACATTATCTCTGTACCTACATTTGGGTTGATTTCAACATGGCATCCAAGGGATATTCTGTGGATTTTTTCAAACCTATTGTGCATCTGAATGCGGCGAACGAGCTCTGGATGCCCTTACCGAGTACGCTTTAAGTCGAATGTTGCTTTGAAACTGGTGGCTACTATGCATTGCCACTTTTTCCTAGTCATGTTATCGCATTTCCGAGGGAACCGTCATGCGATTTATTTTCTATTTAATCCATGTCTTGCATCACGTTTACCTCACCCGCATGTCGAATCCTGCGTCAATTCGTCAAAGGCGACCTTGATTGGCAAATTGCGTCACTTGCCCGTAGCGAGGAGGTCTGTGCGTTTAAGTATGTATACGAGCAATGAGCATGCGGGCGTCGTCATGAATTATTCATCGATGATAAGGTCCCAGAGGCGGATCTCCTTAGTGATGCTGCTCCATTCTCACATGATAAGGACCCCAGAGGCGATGATAAGGTCCCCAGAGGCGGATCTCCTTAGTGATGCTGCTCCATTCTCACATGATAAGGAGCCCAGAGGCGATGATAAAGTCCCCAGAGGCGGATCTCCTTAGTGATGCTGCTCCATTCTCACATGATAAGGAGCCCAGAGGCGATGATAAGGTCCCCAGAGGCGGATCTCCTTAGTGATGCTGCTCCATTCTCACATGATAAGGACCCCAGAGGCGATGATAAGGACCTAGAGGCGGATCTCCTTAGTGATGCTGCTCCATTCTCACATGATAAGGACCCCAGAGGCGATGATAAGGACCTAGAGGCGGATCTCCCTAGTGATGCTGCTCCATTCTCACATGATAAGGACCCCAGAGGCGATGATAAGGACCTAGAGGCGGATCTCCTTAGTGATGCTGCTCCATTCTCACATGATAAGGACCCCAGAGGCGATGATAAGGTCCCAGAGGCGTATCTCCTTAGTGATGCTGCTCCATTCTCACATGATAAGGACCCCAGAGGCGATGATAAGGTCCCCAGAGGCGGATCTCCTTAGTGATGCTGCTCCATTCTCACATGATAAGGAGCCCAGAGGCGATGATAAGGTCCCCAGAGGCGGATCTCCTTAGTGATGCTGCTCCATTCTCACATGATAAGGACCCCAGAGGCGATGATAAGGTCCCCAGAGGCGGATCTCCTTAGTGATGCTGCTCCATTCTCACATGATAAGGACCCCAGAGGCGATGATAAGGTCCCCAGAGGCGGATCTCCTTAGTGATGCTGCTCCATTCTCACATGATAAGGACCTCAGAGGCGATGATAAGGACCCCAGAGGCGGATCTCCTTAGTGATGCTGCTCCATTCTCACATGATAAGGACCCCAGAGGCGATGATAAGGTCCCCAGAGGCGGATCTCCTTAGTGATGCTGCTCCATTCTCACATGATAAGGAGCCCAGAGGCGATGATAAGGACTTAGAGGCGGATCTCCTTAGTGATGCTGCTCCATTCTCACATGATAAGGACCCCAGAGGCGATGATAAGGACCCAGAGGCGGATCTCCTTAGTGATGCTGCTCCATTCTCACATGATAAGGACCCCAGAGGCGATGATAAGGACCTAGAGGCGGATCTCCTTAGTGATGCTGCTCCATTCTCACATGATAAGGACCCCAGAGGCGATGATAAGGACCCAGAGGCGGATCTCCTTAGTGATGCTGCTCCATTCTCACATGATAAGGAGCCCAGAGGCGATGATAAGGTCCCCAGAGGCGGATTTCCTTAGTGATGCTGCTCCATTCTCACATGATAAGGACCCCAGAGGCGATGATAAGGACCCAGAGGCGGATCTCCTTAGTGATGCTGCTCCATTCTCACATGATAAGGACCCCAGAGGCGATGATAAGGTCCCAGAGGCGTATCTCCTTAGTGATGCTGCTCCATTCTCACAGTTTGATGCACAATACATGCAGCCACGTGGTTAGGCGAGGATTTCAAATGCCCATTTTTTAATGCATCGGGTACCTTTTTCGGGACTATTCTGCTTCTGGTCATACATAATTATTTCCTGACGTGATTTTACTTCTGTAGTACCGGTAACAATTGTCGTCTTTTGAGTGTCTCCGTCGCTGCTTCGTAGCATAACACAACATCCATCAGGAGTGAATGAAAAGTAACGAAGACAAATGTATGGCAAAATGTCAAGAACTTTGGTTGTCATTTAGGGATCCTTGTCCGTTTACCACACAATATTAATACAGTCTGAAGTCGATAATTAACGAAATCTTTTTATTATTATATTTTTTATTTTTTTTTATCGTTGGCATAGCGATTCTTGAGAGATTCTTCCTCTAGCCGGTCAGGTGCAAAATCATATCCAAGTAATACCCAGCCCCGCCCATGCCTCCAGATTGTCTGAGACATGCTCACGTGACACGCGACATGCGGCTCGCGCGTTGGCGTGTCACCTGGCAACTGGCTGTGTCTACATTATGCAGGCTCAAGCCTCCTTGTCCGGTTCATTAGTGAAATGAGCCGCCACCGTGGTCGGGTCGCGTTCGGAGCAATGAAGTGATTGAAGCACCATGGACGATTAGGCCCGTGAAGCGCGATGGTCGGTCAGACCCATTGCTACAGTAGACTGTGTCTCAGAGGGTCTCTGTCTGCGACCTCCGGGGTCGTCGGATTACCAGTGTGGGACGATTAGATATCGGTGAAGTCATTATATCAAGATAGAGGTGGTTGACGTAGATCCTACTTGGTTTATTGGCCTTTTGTAAGAACGATATGATACGGGTCGGGGAGTGTGGGTGCACGGTGAGGGTACGGTGAAGGAATGACAACTGCAGAAGCGCATCTCGTGTACTTCTGTTTCGTTCTGGCTAACTCATGTCAGAATACGAGCCTTATTAAGGTCGTGTTTTATTCATAAGGGGATTACACGGCTGAAACATGGCAAGTGCTTGTTTGTAACATTTGCATGTAAGGTCAGTAAATGTGCGACATAAATGTATGTAAAGTGAATACGCAGAACATACTACTAATTTACAAATGTTGTGTCGCATCTATGTGGCTGTGTGTGAGCTGTGACGCTACAATTAGCATTCGAATGAATGATACCAGCTGCGTTGAATTTCGGTAAGTGGATTTGTTCGATCAGCTACTGGTAAACATGTTTGGCTGGAACATGAATTAATTATGCCGGAGAGTTTGCCAGTTCGTCGCTCCGTTCTGCCGGTGCGGGAGTTAGCTTATCATCAGAAGGATGTGCACACACAAGCTCGGTCTCACTGCGGTATACTTTAGCTTTTGCGCTAATTAGCGCTATAGTAATACATTTAACCTGGCCTGAAACAAAGGGCTGATCGTCCCTAATTGCTCATCGGACTTCGACACTCTCGTAAGTGTGCTGGATGAAGTTCATGTATGTTTAAACTCCATCCAGGTGTATCATTCAATTTACAATCACATTCAGTTGCAAACTGTTAATCGTTGTCTAGTTAGTTATTTCTTTTCATATTTTCAAATTCAACATTCAACAAAGCATATTTCCTTGGATGGATATCCAACATGAAATTGAACAGGCAATTTGTCGTGCCCAGTTTTAGACCCTAAGCCCGTATTACGGTTGGACGGGTCTTGTTAAAGGCACGATAAGCACCACCAAGATTCATCTGACTGCAACTTTAAACCGGACTTCAAATCTTGGCATATCAACTTATCTTGAGTAAAGAACTCAAACAAACAGTGAACCCAGCTTCATGCTGCAACATTTGCCTGGCAACAGAAACTAGCCCGCTGAGGAATTCAATGGAAACGCGCTATCTCGCAAATGTAATTGAATTAAACAGCTGCCGTCCTAGTGACGTCAGTTCACTCTGACGTCATTCCATTGAAGTACATTGGCAGCGGCGATTCCTGTCACCATGTCTGACCAGCACCAGTGGCCTGACACCATGTCTGACCAGCACCAGTGGCCTGATACCATGTCTGACCAGCATCAGTGGCCTGACACCACTGCACCAGTGGCCTGACACCATGTCTGACCAGCACCAGTGGCCTGATATCATGTCTGACCAGCACCAGTGGCCTGACACCATGTCTGACCAGCATCAGTTGCCTCACACCATGTCTGACCAGTACCAGTGGCCTGATACCATGTCTGACCAGCACCAGTGGCCTGATACCATGTCTGACCAGCACCAGTGGCCTGACACCATGTCTGACCAGCACCAGTGGCCTGACACCATGTCTGACCAGCACCAGTGGCCTGACACCATGTCTGACCAGCACCAGTGGCCTCACACCATGCCTGACCAGCACCAGTGGCCTCACACCATGTCTGACCAGCACCAGTGGCCTGATACCATGCCTGACCAGCACCAGTGGCCTGATACCATGTCTGACCAGCACCAGTGGCCTGTCACCATGTCTGACCAGCACCAGTGGCCTCACACCATGCCTGGCCAGCACCAGTGGCCTCACACCATGTATGACCAGCACCAGTGGCCTGATACCATGCCTGACCAGCACCAGTGGCCTGACACCATGTCTGACCAGCACCAGTGGCCGGATGAATAGAAGGTACAAGGGAATATGCCACTCACTACGCACATGCACCGTGCAAAGTGTACAGCTAATGCACCTTTCAGCGTGAACGCACACTTAAGCGCGGCTCACCTGCCACCGGATCTGGGAACCGCTTTCAGCCCTGTCCACTGACGGCCTCCAGCGCCGGTGAAACTCTGTATCGTCCTTGTGCAGGGTCCATCACGGCCGGTCTGCGGTGGTCTGCAGCTGCCGCGCCCTTCACACCGGACAGAATACGCGTGTCGGCACGCAGCTCAGACGGTGCGCAAACACCCAGCGTTGACGTGGTGACGTGACATGTGCGTCAGTTGTACACGGTCAGCTGCCGTCAGCTGGGTGGTCACTGGTCACTGGTCACTGGTCACTGGTCAGCTGCGGGTGGTGAGAGCGGTGGTCAGCTGGTCAGTTGTGAGTGATGAAACAGGCGATGAGCTGTGACGAGGGGACGCCGGGACGGCCCTGTACGTCAGTACGTCAGCGGTATTCGGTCGGTGATGTGCTCTGCCGTGGCGTCAGAGCTGTCTGTCTGTGGGCCTGTCAGCGTCTGTCTGTCCCAGAGGGTCCACTCTTGGCCTCTTGATTGGTCATTAGCTCGCCAGAGAAGGCATTCTCAGATAGGATCGCCCCCTTGAGAGGATATTCAGCTGGTCAATTATGCGAGGCTGTTTCGCCTTGGCAAATGACATGGTAATACTGACTGGTACAGGGGATCAGACCAACTCCGTTCATAACCAGTTGCCGTTCACTCATTCATTCGTAATTCACTCATTCATTCGTGATTCATCCATTCACTCATTAATTCGTGATTCATCCATTCACTCATTCATTCGTGATTCATCCATTCACTCATTCATTCGTGATTAATCCATTCACTCATTCATTCGTGATTCACTCATTCACTCATTCATTCGTGATTTACCCATTAACTCATTCATTCGTGATTCACTCATTCACTCATTCATTCGTTATTCACCCATTCACTCATTCATTCGCGATTCACTCATTCATTCGTGATTCACTCATTCATTCGTGATTCACTCATTCATTCGTGATTCATCCATTCACTCATTCATTCGTGATTCATCCATTCACTCATTCATTCGTGATTCATCCATTCACTCATTCATTCGTGATTCATCCATTCACTCATTCATTCGTGATTCATACATTCACTCATTCATTCGTGATTCATCCATTCACTCGTTCACTCGTGATTCACTCATTCACTAATTCATTCGTGATTTACCCATTCACTCATTCATTCGTGATTCACTCATTCACTCATTCATTCGTTATTCACCCATTCACTCATTCATTCTCAATTCACTCATTCACTCATTCATTCGCGATTCACTCATTCACTCCTTCCTTTGTAGCGCGATGGTAGAGCATTGTCCGGCTCTTGTCTCTGCTAACGTCGCCGCTGATCTCTGGCTGAGCATGTGCTAATTCAAACCACCCACATGGCTGCAGGAACAATGCAAATTTCCTCATCATTAGGTCTGCAATGGTTTTCCAGGATATTGGTCTGAAGCGGTGTTGAAATGTAGCCGAGAAGAGGCGTGCTATCCGGCTTCTTATGTTGTGACTGAAGCGGAAACCTCGAGATTAACACTCGGTGAATTGTTTATTATTATGATTAAAAAGCAAATTGTGCCTCAGTATTAAAGATTCATTGTACAGAATTTGGGTCTTTTATAATGAAGGACCCAAAGTCTAATAAAGGCTTTATTAAACACTTAAAGTGCAGGGTTGCCATTAACCCTATTAGTGGCAGTGAGGGGGGCAGATTCTGCCCACCCTCTCAGGTTTTTCGCAGATAGCTCCGGAACAGCTGAGAGCAGGCTCATGAAATTTTGGGACTTTTCCTAGAATTGATTTCCGCATATGGAGTCAAAATTTTGAGTTATGAACCTTAACAGAGGCGTTTCTAGTGCACGTTTTTTGGAGGGTTTTTCGGCGACATTTGGCGATAATACGGAGATGCGATCTTCACGGCTTCTTCCTAACTGTCTTAAGTATGAAGGAGTTACATAGGTTTACGGTGATTGAAACAAGTGCAAATTAGTTGATGTTAATAAAATATAATAAATATTGCACGGCAGAGGCGGTTTCAGGGACTTGAAAAGGGGAGGTTTCCAGGAAGTATGAAACTCTTGGCTGCCAGTCAATAGAGCGATGTAAAGGACATTTATAACTATGCAGATGCAAAAGATAGTTTCTCCTTCCATTATTTGCATAATTTATTACATATAGAGTTCCAGGGGCGTGTTCAGGCACAGGAGGGAGAGGGGGGGGGGTGATTGCCATGGTGATGACGATATGCCATCGATTACGGCGCAATAGACAGGTAGTTTATAATTATATATGCATATATGAGGCAATGAGAAGGTATGACGTTTTTTTGCGCGCTCAGGAATCGAAGAAAAGGGGTCATATTATTGCAAGGAAATTAAGATGCATGGGCCTACAATGACATAACATACTGCAGTTTTTGGATGAAACACGCACCAGTGGGTACTCTACGAAATATTATAGGGTAATAGGCGACTCCAGGTAGAGTAAACAAGGGGGGTAACACATGTGAATTGAAGTTGCCAGTGAAATAGTCGCTGTTGACTAGTTAGTATTGTAATAGTGGATACATATGCCTTTCAAAAGGTCTTGTGCCGCCCCAGTTTGGATCTTGGATACGCCTATGATGAAGTACAATATGCAAAAAGGAACTATCTATGATCTGTAATTTATTTATATTGTTTGGTAGCAACTTGCCTTCGGTTAATTTTGTTATCTATTTGGCCTCCCTTTTTCACTGACATGGCACCGCCTATGGATAAAAAAATATGCTTTATAACCGTTGTGTCTGATGCACAATAGCGCACCATTTCATTTATCCCCCCCAAACAAACAAAAAACGGTTTTATTACGCATTTACTTCACCCCCATATTTAGTGACTTGCAAACGCCTACGATGTTTGAATTTTCAAAAGTCCCCGTGATATATCAATCTTCAATTCAATATCTATCGATTCCCATGTGTTGCGTTAAAATCGGTTGATAAACATGGCAGCTGTGGTGGATCAACAGTACCTCTGCCTTTTTTCTTCTGTTTTTGCCCCCTTTTGCCCCCCATCAAAGCTTTTGGATTTTTTAGAAATGTAGATCGTGTTGAGGGGAATCGAGCGCCGTTTGATTTGTGAAAATTGGACGGGTGGATCTCGAGATCTCCGGGGGGGGGGGGGGGGTGACCCCCCCTAGCCACTAATAGGGGTAGCCAGGAGCCTGCCACTAATAGGGGTAGCCAGGAGCCTGCCACTAATAGGGTTAAGCGGCACCTGTCTCGTTGTCACGCTAATAGTGATTGAAGTTACGGTGGGGATATCAGATACTAAGTTAGCAATGCTGTTAACCCGCCATTGACTGGGGAAGGGGGGGGGGGAGCGTTTAACGCCCCCTAATGAATGTTCGTAATCGCTCAAAAATATATAGCGCTATCAACGTGAAACTTCGGGTACCTTCTTCTACATAGATTTGACGTCTTTTGTGAACAAATTTCGAGTTATATCGAAATTAGTTACGTCACTACACACGAGTTTTGCACCAAAATCAGATAAAATGTAACGGACCGTAAAAATGCCATATAATAAGCAAAATGCAATCCAAAAACGTCAAACGATCGCAAATGACAAGGGCTACAATATGGATATCTCGGAACTTTGAAATTTTGGTTTTTAACTTCCAAAAATTCAAAAACGTTTTGTTTTGAGGGAAAATGCCCACAAAATCATTTTTTTCTCAAAGATATTCAAAAAGCCGGAATGTGTCAGAGAACCACATATGGGAAACTACCATTCCAAATTTCAGAATGATATCACCAATTTTGACTGACTTATGGCATCTAAAGTATGGGTAACTCATGACGTCATATTTAAAATTGCGTTTTTTGGCTTTTATCAACCCGACACAGACAAATAAATAGCACCACTGTATTTCTCGGAGACAAAACTGGTCTAGAAACATGCCTTTTTTATTTAAATTTATCAATTTGAAATTTTGACCTTCAGTGACCTGAAATTGACCTGAACTTGACATTAACTTCACGTAAATGAAGTCAGGGGGTAAAATGCCTATCACTATCGAATTCTACGTGGAAAATATCTCATAGAACATGTGTTGCATGACTTTCGTATATAATTTGAGCATAGTGACCTTTTATGACCTGACCATGACCTTGACATTGGCCAACAATCTCACTTTGGCTCATACGAGATGTGTAACATACCTTTGTCCGCACTTTGGGTGATCATGGTTGTAATCGAAGGCTGTATATGGAAAGTATGGCCCATAAACTCAAATACGTAGATTTTGATATTTTACCTGACCGTAACCTGACATTTGACCTCACTTTGAAATTTTTGAGTATGCTTTAGACTCATCTCATTGAGAGCTTTCGATTGCCGCCTTGCGCGTCTCGCTGCGATTATTGGTTCGGAAGATAACCAGGGGGGGGGCGTTTAATGCCCCCCCCCCTCCCCCAGTCAATGGCGTTCTGCTGAGACCCCAGTCAATGCCGGACTGTCCCACCTTCCCAAAAGTTGTCAAATGTACGCCGCTTGTGGTGCACAATATGACGTCATTGCTGCCGAACACGATTATGACGTTTGTTTCTCGCAAACAGTGCTCAATTTAATAAAAAGTTAAGTTTTAATATTTGGGTTGATGACGTCATTTTGAGCTCTAGAGAGCTACACAGAAATCCTTTACGCTGCCAAAGCATGGGCACCATTATTTCGAGACAATTCTGGCGCTTTGAATACAAAACAAACAAACTACCAAACCATTGAAACGTAGCAAACATCTCCAAAGTTCACCTTAAAACAAGTCGACCATCATTACCAGTAGGGTAAAGAAAGACGACGCTGTCGGTTTAGAGGCCCTATCAAATACACATGGGCCTTATTTTTTACAGATGTCAAAATCAAATTAGAATATCTTTTTGATTAGATCATTGTGGTTGTTTTAACTGCTACCATACTTAATTTCAATACCAATCCATCAAAATGGCTATCTCAACTAAAATATAATGTTAAGTTGGGATAGTCCCTTTAACTAGATATAGCTTGACGTCATGATACCTTAGTTGGCTTGATCCCTTGCATTGAGAGTGTCATAAACGGTTATTAATGACTTGGCACGCTTCAAACAAAATGTATTTGTGATTAATTGGAGATAAATAAATAATACGAATCGGTAAGTTATTGTGACTAACACCGCTTTTGGACGTTTACGTCCGAACCCGGGGGTTATTCCAATATTGTCATTTGAAGTGCCGTAGCAGTCTTCCGCTTTGTGGTTTTTCACCGATCCATAACTTCTATCGTACTATTTATCTTTCGCATTTGTTATGTTAGGCTTCACAATTCAAGGTTATGTCTTAACTTATGCACAATTGCACAGTCATGCTCTTATGTAGCGCTGCCACGCATTTGTGATTTTACGATTCCATAATGATACGTTTAGTCTCTGCATATGCACAGCCACGTTGCCGTGCCGCGTCGCTACTACGGCCGCCGGCGATGACGATGTCATGGTATGTTTCTAGCCGTCTGTTCACAATCAGTAGCGTACACAGAGCAGGTGGCGCCGGCTGGACAGAGCATACACACCCAGTGCAGTATCAGTGGGAGCGACCACCCGCGGTCTGGCGGCGTATACAGTCGGACCCACGGGGTAAACAGCCACTGCAGTGCTGCCGCTATCGGGTGCTGTTCCTGACAGCAGGCGACACCTGAGGAGAATCGGGGGGGGGGGGGTGAAGAGGGTTAGAAGGGAAGCAAGGAAGCGAAAGTCATGTGTGCGTTGGCTTAGTCGTCTTTTATTGACAGAGAATGTCTTCCAGTGGATGACTGGACAATAGTTATGCTTTGCTATGTTATGCAATAGTTATGCTTAAGTCTACCGCGAAACAGTTAACCACAATGTTTAGGGGATGTCCGGAACGCTTCACTGTCATTTCGTATCAATAGTTCTTCGTGAAACTATGCCTGCAGGCTGCAGCACCAACTGTTGCCGTGAGACTGAGCGAATATATTTAGCTGCATCTTGTATTGGGTTTGAATCAAGTGCCCAAGCAGCTCAAACAGGATTCAGCGATGACCAATGCATATTCAATCTCCCTGCAAATTGGAGACTTGAATATAAAGGACTCTTTATGCAAGATATATGCATTTCGGTTATCTCCATTTTTCGAGTTAGGCGTATACTCATAGCTTCATCATTATTGTGTTTGCACGCTAAAGGAAAAGAGCAGTGCAGCAGTGTCGCAAGAGCCAGTTTTGTCGTGTTCGGGTGTTTATCTTCATTTTGCGTTTCCACATCACTTTTCTTGATTAATGTGAATGAAATCCTGAGAAGGATCACGATCCAAACAGATCTTCCCACAAAATACTACAAAGGACCTATGATCTCATCAGATCTAAAGTTTTTTTTACTCGACGATATGCTTCATCTATCGTCCTCTTTCTCATTTTCTCTGGTCTTTATCCTTCCTTTATGATCGTCGAAGTGGTATGTTTTTCTGAATTTTGAAACCCTTAAGAAGGTATACCATTGGACATTTTTTTAGCAACGCGAGAATGTAACCGTTAAAGGGAAATAATGACCTTTTGATTTTGTTAGCAACCATTTCTTAGGCTACCGTTATGTTTTAAAAGTTATTTTATTTAAATTTAAGAATTAAATAAAATTATTCCCAAATTCAAAGTTGTAAGTTTGGAAAAAATACAAAACAAGTGCCTTGTGTACTTCATGAAGGTCATTGACAAATTCGTCCTTCCCTACCATTGTTAACATCGAGTGCGGCATTTGTGGAGGCTCTGTGACATTTCCGATCAAACTGAGCGCTGCTCGGACACCCGCTAGTAGCGCTTTCGTTCTCCATGGCAACCAGGCGTCAGCCAATCAAAAGCCAGAAAGGGAATACATTCTGGCTTTTCATTGGCTCACGCCTGGTTGCCATGGAGAACGAAAGCGCTACTAGCGTGCGTTCGAGCAGCACTCTGATCCGTGAAGCAATCCGTGAAGCATCCGTGATGCATGACTGACTATCAGTATAAGTCATGAATAACAACAACATGCAAACTATACCAACTCGAATAAAATAAGAGCGGAATGAATGAACCCCAGGCAAGCTAGTATTCGCAAAGCACTCGGCACTGCGCCACAATAGCAAAAGGTGAGGGAAATGCATATTGGATACAATATTATTACGTCACAAGTTTCTGAAGTGTCAACTACTATGAAATACAGTGATAAAATACCTTTAATAATGATTAACAAGAAAATTCAAACTTAAAAACAATAATTTGAATAAGTCTTTAATTAGCTTTCAACTCGAAATCAGATATATTTTGCAATGCTACACAAGAATGGTACCAGTGACGTCATTAACAAAGCCTGCTACGGGACTTGGGTATACTAATCAGGAACAACTCGCCAAGTGCGCCGAGATGGTTAAGTGCGCCGAGAAGCATGACAATGACTTTGTAAACAAATCGCCGACGCTAAATAGGTCGCCGTCGATGTGCATCGATGAGCTTCTGATTTAATTGCCAGTTTTGTGTTATTGTTCGTTAGTTTTTTTGGTAAAAATTATTATTTGTCATGATAAAATAAAGCATAGTGTTATATACAGCCACAGACAAACTATACACAACTCCTAATGTTGAAAACAAATGAATCGATTTGCAAAAATTGAGGGTCGCAACCACTAACTATGCCGCGTTGATGTGCATCGATGAGCTACCGATTTTATTGCCACTTTTTTCAATCGCTGTTAGTTTTAGAAGATCGCCGGGCATATAATCACAACAAGCAGAACGCACAATATATTTTCCACTCCATTGCGTAAAAAAACAATACGGGAAAAGCCCGCAGTTTGATGAGGACCAAAAGTACTTGACAAAAGGTCAGAAATAGTGCAAGTACCGGTCGTTTAAAGTGTGGAACGCTTATCAACTTTAACTTGAAATATCTTTCGGTAGGAAAGTTTTCATGCAAAATGTGATGAATTTACAATATATTTTGATCTCGTCTGGCGATTTCAAGTGCTAACTCCATTTTAGTGGAAAAAGGTCATTATTTCCCTTTAACTAATTAGTTAGCTCGGATCTAGGTCAAGTCGGAACCCCTAAGTGTCTTATAAACAGAATACCTACCACCCTAACTGTAAAAGCACGCGAACCTGTGTATGTTGCAGTTGTGACATATAGGTATGGTAAGGAATTCACCCCTTCCAGTGGCCAGCCTGACCTCTAAGTCTTGAATGCTTGTCTGCATGGCTCGGCTTAAGACGAGCGATAAGCATCAGTGATCTGAGAGAATAGCTTCGATGACGACGAAATTCCGAGGATTTGTCCAATCGGTATTGGAATCTCCATGCTAAATAATCCGCTCAATACATATTCTGCAGTGTTTTAAGCCCGTACAGCGCGGCTATAGAGGACAAAGTGTTTATTTGTGCGATTATTGCTGGTACTGTCGTCTATCACCGGCCAAGATACCATCAATGTTGACAACCATGTGCCTCGGCTGCTGACGTGAATAATTTCCAACAATGAATTGGAATCGGATGAGCAGCAGATAACCGGCACAGCTCATACAGTCATACTTCATATACAGTCATACTACAGTCATACTACAGTCATACTACAGTCATAATACAGTCATACTACAGTCATACTACAGTCATACTACAGTCATACTACAGTCATACTACAGTCATAATACAGTCATACTACAGTCATACTACAGTCATACTACAGTCATACTACAGTCATACTACAGTCATACTACAGTCACACTACAGTCACACTACAGTTATACTACAGTCATACTACAGTCATACTACAGTCATACTACAGTCATACTACAGTCATACTAGAGTCACACTACAGTCACACTACAGTTATACTACAGTCATACTACAGTCATAGTTCGTGTGCTTGGAATGTATCATTCGAATCAAAAGAGACATCACGTCGCGGCGAGTTGAGGTCAACATACTGTTCAGCTGAGCTCGGAAGGTCGGAACTAGTACCTACCACAATTTGTTCCATGTTTATTGCAATCGTCAAAGCATGCTTTAGCAAATTTGTACCACTTCCGGGTATCATTTAATGGCCGTTGTTATTTATCCGTTTTGAACCAGTGACGTCACTATGTCGGCTGGGACGACCAGGCTCGTGGACCGCCATTAATTGATTGGTTGCCGCCCGGTCGTCATCGTCGATTGGACTAATTAAGGGCCGCCAAGCCCGTCTGTAATACAGGTATTGCAGCTTAGGTCAGGGCAGGACAGCTGACACTGACAGGTGTGACAGGCAGGACACTGTCAGGTATGACAGCGAGGGACTGTCGGCTCAGCCACGTGAGGTTGCCCGGCTGCTTCTGCTGTTGCCTTGGAATGGAAGCATACCACGCTTGCAAGGCCTCGGCTAACATGTTAACTGGGGAGCCAAATGCCCCCGCAGTGACCGCTGCCTGGCCCCCCAGTGACACAATTTTGGCCCCGCAGTGGGAGCAAAATTCGCAGGTAAAAATACAAATGTACGGTTTGTAAAATAGATAAACGCGTCACTGAAGCATGCTTTCAACTTAGTAAAACACCGTTCGCATCTACCTAGCGTAGCTTTGGAGATCTTGAGGACCAATACCCGCCCCTCGTCGCGTCAGTTCGATATTAGCGTGGACCATAGGTGTCAATCTATATACCTTTGGGGTGGCATTCTGCCCTCCCCCCCCCCCCCCAACGGTGCTCTCCCCCTCAATGTTTTCTATCCACTAGCGGATCCAAAGGCGTGGGGTAAAAGGACCAAGCCACCAAACCACCTGAAATCAGCAAAAAATTACGCATTTTCTCATTTAAAAGAACATCTAAGAAACTTTTACGAATACAAGTCATTCCATAAAGAAGTCCATAAAGAAGTAAAATCCGATGAGTGTTTTTATCTGTTTGCGACTTTTTGAGCTTTCGACCCCAAACCAACTTTTTTGCCGTTCTGGACCTCTCTTGCTTCTGGCCTCAGATCAGGCACCTGACACATACAGGTCTCATCCGCGGTGATCCGTGGAAAACCAAGCTTCGAATGAATTCGTTGGTTCTAGGAACATAGACTACCCAATACCACCTTCATCACATCACACGACGAGGCCGGGAGAATATCGGCGAAGCAATGTTTATATCCTTCGTGAAATTTGTAGGCGTTTGTCTTCACTTTCGATCTGGCTGCATTGATTTGAAAGCATAAGTCCCATTTATATACTTTTGGTGTGGCCCTCAGCCCCCCTCCCCAACGGTGCCCTCGGTCCCCACAGCTATATCTCGATCAAATAACCGATTTCGCTGCAAATCCGACGAATAAATGTAGGGGCGTGTGCCAGCATTTGACAGACACGACCGATCATGAATGGGTCTCACGAAAACATGCCAACGTTGAGCCGATATCAGCCCGATGCTTAATTCCTTAGTAGGACGTCGGCCCGAAAAACGTTTAAAAACGTTTAAAACGCATAATTATTATTTTAATTATTCACGTCTAACCGTAATATGTGAGATGAGTTGTACAGTAAGCGGCAATAGGCGGTAACAACCAGGTTACAACTCTTCTTAGTTTCGGTGCCTCGTTTTTTTTTATTCCAAGAGCTACCGTTTTTTCTTTGCAAGGGAAATTGCATGGATTGGATCTGCACTGATTTAAATAATAATTTGATGAGTTTCTAATTGCTCCGACTATTTTATTCTCGCCTAATGAAATAGTTTTTGAGTCGAAAATGAAACGCCTCACAAAATGCACTACTATAATGTTTTTTACGGTGTAAGGGATATGATGTCTCAAATTGAGCCCTTGGCCCTACTGGCGTATCCAGAACGTCCAAAGACGTCGGTTTGAAGGACAGTCTCAAAACTCATCTGACTTTGTTTGTTTTTGCATTAACCTTATTAGTGGCAAGCTCCTGGCTACCCCTATTAGTGGCAGGAGGGGGGATCCCCCCTCCCCGGAGATCTCGAAATAGACTCGTCCTATTTTCAAAATTAAAACAGGGTTTGATTCCCCTCAGACTGATTTCTAAAAAAAATCCACAATTTCCCACAATTTTGCAAATTGTGCCGACAGGGGGTAAAAATGCACCAATTTTATAACCTTTTTAATCCTTCGTAACTCCTAGTTCTATAGACCGATTTTTACCAAACTTGTATGGATCGACGGCAAATCTATACAAAATTGATATTCTGGTCACATTCGAAAATTCAAAATTAATAGGCAAAATTAATATTCCAACTTCATATTCCGATCAGAACCTTCCTAAATACTAAGTCATGGAACCGCCCCTGTTCAAGCTATCGTCTTGCAATTTTCAGACAATCTGCCCAGACTAGTTTTAGGAAAAGTCAGAAAATTTCAGAAGCCTTGTGCCTACCTCCGCCATTTCGGAGATATTTGAGAAAAACATGAGGGGTGGGCAGAATCTGCCCCCCCCCTACCACTAATAGGGTTAACCCGCGTCGTGCCGGGGGTGAGGCGTTTAGGGGGTTGGGTTGGGAGTGACTTGGACGCCCCTGATTTTTTTTCCGGGAATATCACGACAATGGCGGCGTGCAGCACCACCGTTTCTGGCACACATGTTTCGGCATGAATTGCACACCTTTAGTTTTAAAAAAAAATGACCTCGGGTCATCTCAGGTGAGGCCACCAGGTTACGTCAAGTGGTCCCACCTCCAAAGAAGGATATGGTCGAGCCACAGCCAGTATTTGACTGAGATATGTGACAAAGGATTTAATCAGCCATTAAGTATCCACAATTATGCTATCGGGAAAAAGTTAACGGGCAAATTTACAAATGCTTCCGCTATCAGGAGAACACACATTAGATCAGACCAATTGCTTCAATAACATGTTATTTTAGCTCATTCTTCATGACCCAAGCGCAATTTTACTCAGTGATCACCACATGGTCAGCTGGTCAGCTGGGGTCATTTGAGGTCACCGCCACTTCCTGCCAATAACTATTAGTGAAAACAAGATAGAGACAGGAGACCGACACCACTGGGTTTATCTCGTCGAGACACTCTCGTAAATGTGCAACATGACCTATCTGGGTTACCGCACCCAAGCAATGACAAATGTAAGACCTTTGCTTTGCTTTTCAGTTTGTTCTTCTTTCTAGCTATCGCAGTAGGTACTTGAAATATTTTGGGGTTTCTGGAGCAAATTTATTTTTAAAAAACTTTTAGTTTTTTAAATAAATTTGCTCCAGAAACCCCAAAATATTTCAAGTACCTACTGCGATAGCTAGAAAGAAGAACAAACTGAAAAGCAAAGCAAAGGTCTTACATTTGTCATTGCTTGGGTGCGGTAACCCAGATAGGTCATGTTGCACATTTACGGGAGTGTCTCGACGAGATAAACCCAGTGGTGTCGGTCTCCTGTCTCTATCTTGTTTTCACTAATAGTTATTGGCAGGAAGTGGTACTTGGTAGTGACCTCAAATGACCCCAGATGACCAGCTGACCATGTGACGATCACTGAGTAAAATTGTCACTGAGTAAAAACTAAAGCAATTTTGGTCTTTGATAACATCTGGTGCCTGGTGGTGATCTCAATATTGACTTGAACAAAAAATAATGGAAATACTTTCGACATGAATTTAGACGAGCTATCTAACGGCATTTTTGGATCATGCCTAATCGGACGAGTTCGAGGGGGCGTTCAGATGCCTTCCTGGCACGACTAAGGTGGCGCAGAGCACCGGAAGGGCGCGGGTTAAGAACTGCTTTAAAACAAACTCTCCCTTGTATTAGCTGCTTAGATCTTCCTAAAAAAAATCAGGAAATGTGCCAATTTTTGGACAATTTCAGTCGTTTTGGTAAAGTATGGCACCGATGGACCTCTTCGATCCGTTCCTGTTCGCCCCCCCCCCCCACAATCGTTAAAAAAAATCGACTCGGCTGGCGTGAACCTTTGTCGATGTGCATGTTTATATTTAACATTTTTATTCATCTTCATTATTTTATTACTATACTATTTCATTTCTAGTTTGCACTTATGTTTTAGTCATTATCACACTTTAAGTATTGCATCAGTAGAAGTACGCTTAACCTTATGCCTTAGCAGCATTTTTTCGAACTGGCCCCCCAGGGAGAATTCCTTAGCCGAGGCCCTGCACGCTTGATGATAACGGATGTAGGCTTGCATAATTGTTGAAGCAGTCTGTTGACGGGTAGTTGGTTGCAGGGAACAGACACCACCCCATGTGTCGTTTAATTGACTGCGATGCATTCTTTACAAGTTGGCAAATGATTAGCCTATTTTAAAATGTGATTTACATGCGACATCTTGATGAACGGGTTTGTTTGTCGTCTCGAGCCACATCATGCAGTGCATTATGTATGCACAATGACAGCCCATTTCCTAGCAGTTGACAAAACACCGACTTTGGTCCGTTTCCCATGGCAACAATACGAAGCCACCATGGGGACAGGGGGGGGGGGGGTGGGAAGTTGCCCCCCCCCCCCCCCCGAACTCAGCCGAGAGGCGCTTTGTGTTTGGCAGGGGACTGCTGGCCTGAGAGGGGCGCTCTGACCGCCTGAGAAGGGGCGCTCTGGCCGCCTGAGAGGGGTGCTCTGGGCGCCTAAGAGGGGGCGCTCTGACCGTCTGAGAGGGGCGTTATGGCTGCTTGAAAGGGACGCTCTGGCTGCTAGAAAGGGGGCGCTCTGGCCGCCGGAGAGGGCCTGATAGAGGGTGCTCTGGCCGCCGGAGAGAGGGTGCTCTGGCCGCCTGAGAGGAGGCGCTTTGGTCGCCTGAGAGGGGGCGCTCTGGCCGCCTGAGTGGGACGCTCTGGCCGCCTGAGAGGGGACGCTCTGTCCGCCTGAGGGGACTCTTTGGCCGCCTGAGGGATACTCTGGCCGCCTGTGTTTAAAGGCCTCATTTTACATGAATTTGAAAGGAAATAGTATCCGTTCACAAAAACACATGCTAATTTGGATGAAGCAATATGTCAAACGTTTATATTTTATACACAAAAGCGTATACTTCAACAGACCATAATTTACCAGACTTACCAGACTTGTAAATCGCAGCGTCGATTGAAATCCTGGCGGATCTTTAGATACAAATACATTATTCAATGATCAGCAAGGCAAGACAATATTTCCTTTCGTTGGACAAAACGGTTGTTTATATCTATGCGAAGTTAAAGTTTCATCCGATTCTATTCAGTTTGTGAAACACTTGTTTATGTTCCACTTCTAATTTTCTGTGACGTTTCATTCATCCCTATTTCAAAGGGATGAACCATGCAATATGTTACAAGCGCTTTGTGAAAAATAAAAGACTTGGATCCGTTGGAATGGTTTCGTTAGAACGTTTTTTTCAGCGTTCGTACGCGTTGTTGGAACTTTTGTATTCGTATATTTTGTGTTATCCGTTGGAACGGTTTCGTTAGAACTTCTTTTTGCAGCCTTCGTACGTGTTGTTGGCACGGCCTTTCTCCGTATATTTTGACAATGCAAGGGCGGGGCCGGTGGGGCCGCATTTATAATTGTTAGTACGTGGATCCGTTGGAACGTTTTTCTTCTTCTCTCGTTGGAACGTTTTTTTAATTCTGTATTCATACGTGTTGTTGGAACGTTTTTCTCCGTATTTTTGACAACTGCAAGGGGCGGGGCCGCGTAAATACATCGGGAAACTTATTTACGCCGTAGGGTTAGGTTTTATCTACGAGATGGTCTGGGGGTCCGGGGGTGGCGACAGCCCCCCCCCCCCCCCCCCCCCCCTCCACTGGTAGGTCGCAGCGCAGCGATTTAATGCGAACGGAGCGTTCTAAACGTGGTTCCCTGTGGCCGTAATTGCTGTAAAGTTTAGAACAGGTTCGATTATGTTATAACAATTTTGAAATTACAATTTTGGCATTACAATTGTTTTACTTCTAATATTTTAATAACATCGAACTCAGGGAAAATTAGCCTGCCTTCGCATTGTTATTTATCATGAAGGCATATAATGTTTCATGCACTCTATCTTTTGCGAATATGTACCAAACTGCTATGAACAATAAATAAGCATTTGACAAAAAGTGTATTGAAATCGGCAGTTTAACTTGGCCCCGGACGGCGAACTATTTAGTGTTCACGACGTATTTTAAAAAAAAAATCCATCAATTTTCAACAAACAGTTATTTAATATATTACAATGCACACATGAAACATTATCTAAACCGTTTATCCATACTCAATCAATAAACGTTTCAGAAAACCGTGATGCATTCCGCGGATTAACTTGGCCAAGGACGGCGACGTATTTAGTGTATGCGATTTGTTTCATTGACCAATCAGTGACGTTGTCACGTTTCTTGGAGCACTTACTACATTGCTGGCCCTAAGTTTAGAACAGGTTCGATTATGTTATGACTTGTTTACAAATAACATTCAAACCAGAGATAGTGATGGATTATACTGTTCGTCAACATATGCTAGTACATATTTTTTCATTTCCCATAATTTTTTTTTTTTTTAAATAGAAAATGTTGTTATTTCTCTTTTAAATTGAGGCACGATTAATTTGAAACCATACATGTGTCACATAAAAATGCAGATAAATAAATCAAAAGGTGAATATTTCACTTTAATACATGTTATTGTTTTTATGTAGTTTGTCCCAGGGAAGCGCCATTTACTTTGTACATCTCCATTCAGCTGAACGTTCCTAAAACTATGCATACTAGGGTATAACCGCAGTAAAACTATTGAATGTGTTACTCATTATTGGGACACAGTCAATGCGCACGTGTGCTCCCGTACCGTTTCATATTTCAAACCTGTTTTAGCTCTACCAGAGCGCACCCGCTCGGTCACCGCCCAAAAGGCGTTTTACTGGTATACTATGTATTGTCGCCTAAATCCGAGGAGATATCATTTCGTGGCAAAAAAAAAATGGGGGGGGCGTTTGGCCCGAGGGGGCGCCCTGGTTTTCTTTGCCCCCCCCCCCCCCCCCCCCATCCGAAAATACCTTCCGCCGCCACTGGGTAGTGTTAGGTGAATTCGGTATGAAGACTGGAGCTAACTTCTCTTAGTGATAAGACTAAAAGCACACCCGTTTAGTCGGAATGCTTTGGTCATGGGTAGGTATGTGCTGATGCTATATAGTTACAGGTGCTCAGCGAGATCACGCTGATAAACAAGTTAGCTGTCGCCGCCGACATTTAGACTGTACCGCAGGATTTCACTGCAATGCGGAACAGCGTCTACCAACTTGTTGCGGCGAGCGATCGTTGGATCTTTGCGTTCTATGTTCTTCTTTTGATATGCAATACGAGCTCCCTAGGTACTGTCGGTGCAGCTGTGAGGCGAGGCCGGCGAGAACACGTTATATTCACTACTTTTAGCAGCATCAACAACGCTAAGGAAATCTGCGTCACATTTTTGACGCACTTGAGTTCCTACGTGAAAGCAACGATTCCTGAACGGCTTGGTGTCAAGCATATTACCATGTGGATCTTACTGCGTTAAGAAGCTTAACTCAATAACTCATCAGGCTTACCCAGTGACAGTGGCGGCGGAAGGTATTTTCGGATGGGGGGGGGGGCAAAAAAACAGGGGCCTCCTCAGCCAAAGCCCCCCCCCCACGGTCAAGCCCCCCCCCCAAAAAAAAAAAAGAAGCGCGAAATGGAATCTCCTCGGATTTAGGCCACTATATTTTGCAGGGCCCTTAAATGGTCGCAAAAAAACGTCGAACAGGCCACTGTTGAAGTCTCAGGCCTTCCGAGGGCTCCTCATGCCTACGAGAGCCCCCTCAGGCCTAACGAGGGCCCACTCAGGCCTACTGAGGGCCCCCTCAGGCCGACTGATGACCTTATGTCGGCCTTAGAGGGCCTCTCAGGCTGGCTGGAGGCACCTCGGGACCCTCGATCATTTTTTCGGTCAAAATAATAAATCGAACTCACTTCTTGGAGTTTGTCCCAGGGACTCTTACAAATTTATGGGGGGGGGCAACAAAATCATATGTTTGCCCCCTAAATTCTTGAGTGGGGGGGAGCTGCCCCCCCCCCCCTTATCCGCCGACTCTGGTCAGTGATGAGTCAACTTTTTAGCGTAAAGAGATTTTTCCCAATCCAGTAACCAAACCCGAATAAAGCACCCAGCTGTCACATTTGCGGTAATACTTCCGCAGGCTTCTTCCGAAGACCACCGGACAGCCAGACTCCGCGTGGTGTCTGAGGGGACCACCTGGCATAGAAGGCGTCACACCGTTACCAGGTCCACCCTGTGACAGTGTGACAGCGTGGCGCGTGCATTGTGTAACGCCCGCCACACCCGGCACAGGTGGCGCTGTGACACTGCCCAGGTGACCGGAACACCGCAATGTCTGTCCGGATTTCCGTGCTAAGTCCCGTTCTGAGAGAGTGTCTGGGCCGTGCGGTGAGGATCACACGGTCCCAGCTGGTTCGTGAGGCTAGAGTGGAAAGTGTCTGGCACCGGTATCCATACACAGCTCATTCATGGAAGTGGAGAGTCGAACCAACACCCTCACCCAGGCTCATGTCGGGAAGTCACGAGACCGTGCTTCATGCACTGAAAGAAAAAGACACTATGGGTCTTACCAGCCCCCTTATAGTAAAGCCCTTCTACCATCCAAGATACCACCCTTCGAGGCCTGGTACTAATGGTAGTATTCAGTACCAGGGTCTCACCCATGGTAGAGACCCTAGTATGGTCTGCCTACTAGAGTGCCTACCAGGGGGCTCGCCCTTGAACCAGGCCTTGAACTATGAACTACCCTCTGAATTCGGTACACGCGGAGCCATCTTGATTCGCAAGCAGAAATTGCATGCGTTCAAGTGCATTCAAACTGCGTCGGCGTATATAAGTGCGTGTTGCGTCGGTATGTGTGTTGGAGGGGTGAAGTGTTAAGTTTCTCTGCATTGCACTTAATGCTTGTTGCTTTTTGTTACTAGTGGCAGCCATATCGATTCGCAACTGCAGACTGCGTGACGTGAGTGCGGAAGTGTTCCACCGTGAGTGCGTACTACGTTTGTTGGAGGGGTGAGTGTTCACATGTTAGTTGTACTTTATGCTTGTTGCTCTTTGTTGGTAGTGTATTAACTGCATTATGAACAGTTTGCATGGAGGGCGGATCCAGGGTGCCAATTGGTCATGGCCTCCAAAGGTTCTGAAACCGTGTTTTGCCCCTCGGGGGCAAAACATGGCGATCGCCTGCTCGGGGGCGTTCCTGAGCAGGCGATCAGCCGCGTGTTTGCTGTAATAGCTGTCATGTCAGATGTTTCAACTCGGTTTACTGTATAACGAATAAATCTCGTTCCGGAAAAATTGCCTGTTGTTGAGATATTCGGACGAAAAATAATCAACGGAAAAGCTGCAGTAACTGGTGGATATGTGGTAAGTGGGCTGGTAAGAAAGGGAATTCCCCTGGTTAGAGAGGTAGTACTACTTACTATACCCTTAGTACCAGGGTTAGTAACCGTCGCTGAACCCTGGTATTTGCGGTAGTAGGCGTGACTACCCCCGTCGTAACCGGGCTAGTAAGCGTGACTACCCCTCGTAACCGGGCTAGTAAGCGTGACTACCCCCGTAAATTTGACCAGGTCCCTAGTAAAACTGGTGGTAATACCCCTAGTACGTTTTACTAGGGGTGGTTAGTAAAGGCCTCGTAATTTTTGACACTAGCCCAAAACTAACCATCCCTAGTAACTTTTTATCTCAGTGTGGGTGAAGATTGTTTACCAGCCAACCTATAATTACAATTACTATATACGTCATTATTATGATTAAGTGAAAATTACGAGCTAACTTGAAAAGCACAAGCAAGAATTTTCCTCCCTGCAGTATTGGGCAAATGAGCAATCGAGCAACACGTCTATGGGCCAGATCACCCAGGCATGGTATCAACATCCTTACAATTAATTGCAATTGCATGGGTGCTATGGCTACCACGCACTGGCAAAAGGTATTCAGTTCCAGCCCTCAGCTCTTGAATGGCGATGAGATAGACGTTGACAGCATGTGCTAAGTACGGAGCCTTTTCTAAGCCAGCTGGAGCGCATCCAGGCCTTCTTACATTTCATGTTTGCTATTATGTGATGTGATTGTCGTAATTAAGCCATTCTGTAAACATTTAAAGCATGGCTGGGCACCAGATGCAGCTGTACCGTTCTGCCCGTTCTGCCTGTTCCTACCGTTCTGCCCGTTCTGCCTGTTCCTACCGTTCTGCCCGTTCTGCCTGTTCCTACCGTTCTGCCCGTTCTGCCTGTTCCTACCGTTCTGCCCGTTCTGCCTGTTCCTACCGTTCTGCCCGTTCTGCCTGTTCCTACCGTTCTGCCCGTTCTGCCTGTTCCTACCGTTCTGCCCGTTCTGCCTGTTCCTACCGTTCTGCCCGTTCTGCCTGTTCCTACCGTTCTGCCCGTTCTGCCTGTTCCTACCGTTCTGCCCGTTCTGCCTGTTCCTACCGTTCTGCCCGTTCTGCCTGTTCCTACCGTTCTGCCCGTTCTGCCTGTTCCTACCGTTCTGCCCGTTCTGCCTGTTCCTACCGTTCTGCCCGTTCTGCCTGTTCCTACCGTTCTGCCCGTTCTGCCTGTTCCTACCGTTCTGCCCGTTCTGCCTGTTCCTACCGTTCTGCCCGTTCTGCCTGTTCCTACCGTTCTGCCCGTTCTGCCTGTTCCTACCGTTCTGCCCGTTCTGCCTGTTCCTACCGTTCTGCCCGTTCTGCCTGTTCCTACCGTTCTGCCCGTTCTGCCTGTTCCTACCGTTCTGCCCGTTCTGCCTGTTCCTACCGTTCTGCCCGTTCTGCCTGTTCCTACCGTTCTGCCCGTTCTGCCTGTTCCTACCGTTCTGCCCGTTCTGCCTGTTCCTACCGTTCTGCCCGTTCTGCCTGTTCCTACCGTTCTGCCCGTTCTGCCTGTTCCTACCGTTCTGCCCGTTCTGCCTGTTCCTACCGTTCTGCCTGTTCTGCCCGGTACAGCTGTACAACTCGCCCAGAGAAGTAACGCTATGTCGTCGCATTTTTTATGAAAGCTATTTAAAGAAATTAGAGAATAAATTAAAGAATAAGAAGATTATAAAGCTGTAGAACCGATCTGATGGTGTAAAAATGATATTGACAGTAAAACTGCGTAGCATAATGGGCTACTCATATATGTTAAAGTGAAGACGTTCGGTAATATGTCGTATGGCTTAAGAATACACCTTCTGAAAGACTGTCAAGCAAAACGGAAATTAGAAATAAGAGATTGCCATATGCTATGCCATAGATATGCTACTGAAAACTGCAGAGCAATTTGGTACACTTCGTTTATGGCACAATGACATATAACAAATGACAACCGTTTCAAAAGCCGAAGGAGAGATCTGCTTCTCTTCCTGATCCTATTTTCCTCACGGCATGCATATTTACTCTGAAGATTGATATCCGACGTCAATGATGTTGATTATTTGAGCTGTGTGCACGTCGACCTTAGTTTCCGCCCGATCAAGTGTCGATAATATAAAGAAAGATCACGTTTATTCCTGGAACAGAAGAAGCAACCCTTGGAACTATGCATGACTTTTGTCACTGTGATGAAGCTGGAATGTTGAAACCATTGGTTTAGTTGATGCCCTGGCGAAAGCTGATGTATTTTTTATTTCTGCTGCTAAATGTTTAGTTATCAAACAATACAGTCACACCCGTAACCTGTGATAAATATGAGGACTTTCCGTTGCTGATTTTTTTTTAACGATTCCCCTATAGAAGATGACGTGCAACACGGATGTACCATCAGCTCACACTGAGTCAAATGTGTAAACATGTAACGAGAGCACTATTTTCATCGTTGTAACGTACAAGCATTGCCTATTATCGTTATCGGACTATCGGATCGTTATTGGTTATCGGTCATATTATCGGATCGTTATCGGTTATATCGGACTATAGGGTGGGGTGGTGTGATACATTTTCTTCCCAAAAAACAGTCCTGCGAATTCCTTCCGAATGACTATGCAGAAACAAGAAGTACATTAGTTCCAAGGGTGGATCCAGCCGTGGGTTTAGGGGGGGGGGGGCAAATCCAGTGGTGTATTTCCAAAAAGTTGTTGAGTGGGGGTGTGTGTGTGGGGGGGGGGGTTAGTAGCAGACCGTCAGCCGTCAGCGAAAAGTTGTTGACCGGTGGGGGGGGGGGGGTACCAGACCGTCAGCCGTCAGCGATAAATTGTGACGGGGGGGGGGGGGGGGGGGGTAGAGCGCGTAGTCAGTCCGTCGTCAACCCGTCGGCAACTGTATAGCATGTATCTTCACTTCACGTCTTGGGGCAGGGGTCTCGCCGATAATTTTTAAGTGGGGGTCGGCTGAAATGACGAAAAAATGTACCCCCATTTTTTCCGCGTGTATGTAAACCTTTGCAGCATTTTTAATGACATTTGCATAGTATAATAGGTAGGCACTTGTTACTTAGCGCCGCCAAGCGGCGCGAATTTGTTACGTGTTTGCCTGGTAACTGATAGCAGCCTTGTAGAGGATAAGAAGCTAAAAATCCTGTTCATTCAATTCAGCGTTACGACGAACCGAAGACGATAACGATGGCTTCGTTATAACGATGGCTACCGATGTGACGCCCCGAAGCGGCGTGAACATTTTCATTTTAGGTCGTGGAAAACGAAATTTTAATATTGGAACCAGACCGCGAGTGGAGCCAAGCCTCAGGTAACTCTTTTTCCTGGTTGTACATCTCGGTATGATGCAAAATATTGAAATGAATGTAGTTTTGTATATGCATTAGCCTCGGATAGTAAATCACGATGACCGGTGGCAGTCAGCGCTCACTAGTACATATGGTAATAATAACTATACATGTGTACCGAACTGTCACAAACAACTGGTAACAGTGCAAATGGTTTGAAAGCAGCAAGAGGCAGAATGACTTTTCCGCGCATAAATGGTCCCTGTGGATCTGGAGGAGCCGGGGGGAGATGGCTTGGGGAGATGGTCCTGGCCTGATCCCCATTATTAGCTCTTTGGTCCAGCAAATTGGACACCGCTGGAGCAACTTCTGGGTGCCGATGTCCGCGACTTTGCGTTCGCGTCGCCTTTTTTCGGAACTCGGCAGACTAGCTTAACATGAAAGTTAATATTTTGTGAAGAGAGTGGGCCCTGGGGCCAGCAATTATACCGCCAAGGAGAGCTTCTGCCACACACTTAATGTAATTCATTTGTCAATTTCCCAAATTTGTATAAGCAATTGGGAAACTTGTGTCATGCCGAGAAGCGGCGCGAAAATGTTCCAGGTTTTGGCTGTGGAAAGCTGGATTTTGACTGCTGCAAAGGCAGTTTTTACGATAGATTGTTAACTTTTCTCCCCTGCTTGGGGGAGGGGGGGGGGGCGAAACATAGTTTGGCCCCTTGAACGGTCTTTGGGGGGGAGCATAGCCCCGTCCCCCTTCTGGATCCGCCTTTGATTAGTTCACTTGTTTTGACTGGAATCATGTCACACAACTGAAACCAAAATGTAAGAGAGAAGCTAAATAGGTACCTACCCAATAAGTTTCAGAAAATGTCTCCTTGACAACGTATACGGGAATCAATAGCAAGTGAGTTTCTTTACGACTGACTGTGAGCACGTGTCGGCAGTTAGCAGCAGAACGATGTATCTGCACCTTCTGGTATCGACCTTGCTGTCCTGCGACCTTGCTGCTTGACCTTGCCGTCCTGCGGGCGGCGGGCGGAGCGGGGCTGCGGGTCCGTCCCGAGGCGTACCCCCGAACCTAGGTGACTCTGAACCTAGTTTGCGTTGCAGTGTTATTAAATATTGTTTGAAGCGGTAGGCATGATGCATGATATTTGCCCACAGGATGGCATTGTTGAGTTTATTTGGTTCCGACTTTCGACGATTGAAGTCATGATTTTCAATGTTGACAAGAATATCGTAGTATTACCCGTCGGATTCCCATGTTGATTATCCGGTGTTTGCATGATTACAGTCTATACCCACTATTGACTATTGGTTGGCTATTGCAAATGTTTGTCGGCGGGCACTATTTGCCCCAATCAATGGTGTCGGTGGTAGAAAGGTGCAGCACAAATGAACTATGAATGTTGACCACATCGTCACACCATACCATACCATGACCTTATTGCCGTGGTGAAACGTTCCTCATTGATCGCCTCAGTTCCCATTAGTCTGGGTGCCATGCGTTTCTGAGAATACGCTCATATATTTAACCGCATTATTGCCGTCATACCCGTGCCATAAAGCGTTTGCGCTCCAAACTGGGAATGATAACGCAGCCTGATTGCGCTTCAACGTTAACGACGTTACCGGCATAGTTCGCAGAGTCCGACACAAATAAGTTTTGTTTTAATATTTCCTTTTACCAGCATAGATAACTAGGTACAAGTAATTGTTTCCACTTTACCAGCACAGACTAAAAGTAATTGTTTCCATCACCTTCACGCCATTTTGATGGTCCTGTGGGGTTTCAATTAACTTGATTGGGATTATTGGCCTGCGAAGGGAGATCTGGAAGAAATATGACGTGGCCGGACCAATGTTGTCAATTAGAAACCACCCCAGAAATACCAGGTGGATGGCCTATAGGGTGGGTACAGGGAACTCAAATCCACACAATGAAGCTTTTCCACTAAACTTGAATGGAACAAATGAAATGATGCAACCATTCCACCAGAGTTGACTTGAGTACCTTTCTCATGAGTTGCACCCTAGAAAGTTTCAGAATTTTAATTAAAGGGATTTTCTTCCGATCACAACAGCACTTATTCTAGTGCCTAGTTAAATATAGCACTGCCAAATTAAAATATGACTCATCCGAGTCAATTATAACCGTTCCGTTTTTAGCGTTGGGTCGATCATTCCATGTCACTTCGCTTTCTCGGAACCTCCACAGCTGGCTGGTTCGCCGGAACTCGAGCGTTAATGTGTCACTTTGGCTGCCCAACGTGTCCCCTGCATTGATGTGATTGGGTGTCGGATGTGGACACACCCCATTAGTCGCGACTATTAGAAGTGCTGGTCGCTAACCAGTACTGCCTGTCGCTAACCGGTACTGCCGGTCGCTAACCGGTACTGCCGGTCGCTAACCGGTACTGCCGGTCGCTAACCGGTACTGCCGGTCGCTAACCTGTACTGCCGGTCGCTACCCGGCACTGCCGGTCGCTAACCGGTACTGCCGGTCGCTAACCGGTACTGCCGGTCGTTAACCGGTACTGCCGGTCGCTAACCGGTACTGACCAACGGCGGAGGAACGGGTCCTGACCAGCGCTAGCAAATGCTTTCATGAGCGGATGCAGAGCGGTACAAAAGTTGTGTGGAAACTGGGAAGTGACAAGTTCAAAAGGATATCACATAATTACACAAACTCATCGGATTTTGCTTCCTTGTGCATTAATAACTGATTTAGACAAACTAATTTGTTAAAGGGTCTGTCTGTCTCACCTTTTTTAAAGTTGTCGAATCACACTTAATTGTATGTCTACATGTCAGGCGAGGTCAGCTGAACATGTTCGTGAACTTTTTTCCGAAAAAAATGGTTTATCTTGGAAGATACTCAACTTTTAGTTTTAAGCGGAAAGTTGGGTTGGTGACGTCCTATGATTTTTTTTTTATAACAGGGAAATCCTTTGTGCTGCCAAATGTATGGCACAATTTTTTGTCGACATCTATTGCGCAGAAGAAGCGAACCACCCGGTGTCTAGGTTGGCTTAGGTTGCGAACCACCCGGGGATTGAGAAATGAAAGACGAAAATATTCCAAGGCTGACCTTAAAACAAGTCGACTATCATTACCAGTTGGGTAAAGAGAGACGACGCTGTCGGTTTAGAGGCCCTATTCAAATACACATGGGCCTTATTTTTTACAGATGTCAAAATAAAACTCGAATATCTTTTTGATTAGATCATTGTGGCTGTTTTAACTGCTACCATACTTAATTTCAATGCCAAGCCATCAAAATGGTTATCTCAACTCAAATATAATGTTAAGGTGGGATAGTCCCTTTAACCCTATTTGTAACAGGGGGGGGGGGGCGGGCGGATTCCGCCCCTCATGTTTTTCGCAGATATCTCCAGAACGGCTGAAAGCAGGTTCATGAAATTTTGGGACTTTTCCCAAAATCGATTTTCACATTCGGTGTCAAAATTGTGAGTTCTTAACCTGAATAGAGGCGGTTCCAGGGCACGTTTTTGGGAGGATTAAGCGGCGACATTTGGCGATAATACGGAAATGCGATCTTCATAGTTTCTTCCTAACTGCCTCAAGTATAAAGGAGTTACATCGGTTTACGGTGTTTGAAGCAAGTGCAAATTAGTTGATGTTAATGAAATATCATACAAATGTAATGGCAGAGGCGGTTTCAGGGGCTTGAAAAGGGGAGGTTTCTAGGAAGTATTCGATACTAGGCGGGAAGCTAATAGAGCAATGTAAGGGGCATTTATAGCTATCAAGATGTAAAAGATAGATTTTCCTTCCATTATTTGCATAATTTCTTACTTATAGAGTTGCAGGGGCGTGTTCAGGCACATGAAAAGGGGGTGACTGGCATGGTGATGACGATATTCCAGCGATTACGACGCAATAGACGGTTATATTATGATGATATATGCACATATGAGGACAGGAGAGGGAATGACGTCATTTGTTTTCAGAGGCGCGCTCAGGAATGGAAGAAAGAGGGTCATATTATTGCAAGGAAACTAAGATGCATGGGCCTACAATGACATAACATACTGCAGTTTTCGGATAAAACATGCACCACAGGGTACTCTACGAACGAGTATGAGATGATAAGCGAGTCCAAGAAGAGTAAAAAGGGGGTGAGCAATGTGAATTGAAGTTGTAAGTGAAATAGTCACTGTTGACTAGTTAGTATCATAATAGCGGATAATATACCTATCAAAAGGTCTTGCGCCTCCCTAGTTTTGATCCTGGATACGCCTATGATGAAGTACAACATGCAAAAAGGAACTATCTACAATCAGTAACGTATGTATAGTGCTTGGTAGCAAATTGCCTGCGGTTAATATTTGTTCCTATTTGACCTCCCTTTTTCACTAACCTGGTACTGCCTATGGCAAAAAATATGTTTTATAACTGTTTTTCTAATGTCACAATAACACTCGATTTCATTTATAAAAAAAACATCGAAAAATGGTTTTATTACTGATTTGCTTCACCCCCATATTGATTGACCTGCACACGCCTATGATTTGTGAATTTGCAAAAGCCACCGCCAAAATATCAATTTACAATACAATCTCTATCGATCCCTATCGGTTGCGTTAACATCGGTTGATAAACATGACAGCTGTGTTGGATCACAAATACATCTAAAATTTGTAGTTTTTGCCCCCCTGTTGCCCCCCATATAAAACCAAATCGGATTTTTTTTTATAAATGTAGATCGCGTTGAGGGTAATCAAACACCGCTTGATTTTTGAAAATCGGACGGGTAGATCTTGAGATCTCCGGGGGGGGCGGAATCCGCTCCCCCCCCCCCCCCCCTGTTACAAATAGGGGTAGCCAGGAGCCTGTTACAAATAGGGTTAAAGCTGCTTATTCAATCAGTAAATCTGTTAATTTTTGACCGATTTTAGGCGGTTAGAGGCCATGGTCTTTTCGACCCTCCTTGGATCCGCCAGTGCCCCCTTCAGAGGTTGCTGGGATGATTCGGGGCCAGGTGTCTCACATCAGAGCAGTTCTCTGGTTCCCGGGAGTGGCACGCAAACAGTTTATGCCGTTGGTGGGCTGGTCTGAGCTGGTCTGAGCTGGTGGCGCTGGCGGCGCTGCCGAGAGGTGTGCTATTTACGATGTGGCCGCACCGTTAAACTGAGGTGACTGGTGAAAGACGGGAGCCGCTTGGCCTGCCGAACTGCGTGTCTCTGCTCTTATACTACTTGGAAGTGGCAGTTTCTGGAGCTGCTGATACTTCAACCCAGCTCGGAAAACACCCGTGGGAACGCCTGTCATGGGGTAAACGCTGACTGCTGAGCTCAATGCGGAGCCACTCACACACCTTTGGATTAGTCGATTGTTTGACATCTTGGTGTCATCGACAATGTATGTCCATTGCAGTGGACTGCGCCCCGTGATGCATACAAGTGCGGTCTATTTTATCCGGCTACTTGCCCTGTATGTGGAACAGCTCGATGCAATGTGCCCGGCTGCACTCTGCCCTTTCAGCCTGCAAGAGGATGTTTATTTGTCCATGTCTGAAGGCATCAGTTCAGTTCCTGTGGGCGGATGTGCTGTTTCGATTCAGGTGAACGATGCCAGCGAAGCCGCGCTGGCATCACAACAGTGTAGGTGTTATCTTTCGGAAACTGGCTAACGGTGCTACGGGATTTTACGCTAGTCCGGGATTGAATCATGCCAAGAAGATAGAAGGGACAGATTTGAATAAGTGGATTCCGGGAGTCGTATTTGCGTTTTTCGAGAGTGCCAGGATTGTCAAAGCGAAAGGATAAACAACAAATTGAGAAGCTGGGCTGCTGGAAAGGGGCTAAGCTTGATTCGGGAACAGAGAAGTGGCAGCAGAAATTCGCTGTTCTGAAACACCGTTCCTAGAAGCAGCCATATTGTTATAGGGGCTGTTCCAGCGCCCTCACCCGCCCTCACCCGGAAGAGGTTGAGGCATGCCCGGTGGAGGTGCGGTGGAGCGGCGCGCGGGAACGAGCGGTAGAGACTCGGTGTAATTATCAGCTGTTGGCCATCATTTGTTTGGGTGCGAATTCACGGTCACGGTCACGGTCTCCGCTGTAATCCGGGCCGCACACTGGGCCATTCGGCGAGCGATATCACTGCGACATTCCGCAGTTCCGCGGTGTTTAGCACAGAAAAAGCTCGTCCGGACCAGCTTTATTCCGCGCCGAATGACGCCAGTGTGCGGCCGCCTTAATAGACATTATTTTATTCCTCGCCGTTTTGCGTTTTACCGTGCGGGTCAGAAATGTGTTGAGGTATTTGTATCCACCGTGCGTTTAACATAGATCTAAACAACAATGGAATCCATGCAAAAGCTGTCCACAATGCTCTTCGCGAATGGCGCGCCGAACAATGTTTACAAAAATTTGTCACTGGTGCGCCATAGCTGCCGTAAACCGACTTTGCCCGATCTCATCCGCTCGACGAGCGGTTGAGATTTTGCTCATCCGGTTGAGGTTGGTGGAGGCTCAACCGATTTTAGTTGAGGCGCGGGAACGGCCGTTGGAGAAAATAAGGCCTAAATAAGGATTTTCTTATAAATCATTCATATTAACAATGATACACACATCAACATACACAAGCCATGCAGCTTTCATCGTTCATTGAGGCTCATAAAACGTTATGATCACACTTTTGCGTCATTCATTTTTAATCTCGCTGATTAACGGTTATTATAACAAATGTTCGTCGTTCGCCCGTGTTAAAAATATCCGATTAAAAATACATATCCAGATATGATTTTCCGACCTTGGGCCGTCTACCGTGGTGATTGCACGTGCCTTTAGTCTTTTCAGCACAAAGTCTGATTGCTGCACAAGCACAATTGCCCGGTTTTCTCCCAGACGCAGGACGTCCATCCCAAACACGTGATATTCACATGAAATAAAATGTACAGCCAAATAAGGGTGCGATCGGCAACATGACGAATTCGTCGGTGATTCGTTGACCACCGAATATTCGCTCAGTTTGTATTCGGCAACACGACGGATCTGCAGACGAGCGAATTCGCCCGACGAATTCGCTCTGTCGGAGCGCGAATTTCCAAACCAGTCGTCGGGAGGGCTAATTTATTTTACAGTGTGCCACAACGTCATCTGCAGTATTGCTGTATTGACTGTACTAATGCTGAGTACTGGCAAAGTTCAAAGTACCGTGATTTATGATAATAAGTAAAATAACCACACAAACCAAGACCCTATAACTACACAAACCATGACACGACGCAGCAGTGACAAAACCGGCGGATAATTATTGTTGTTCCAGAACGCACGGAGAGCGAATTCGTTGGAGAGCGAATTCGTTGGATTCGTCGGAGAGCGAGGGTTCGATCGGCAACACGACAAATTCGCTCTCCGACGAATCCAGCGAATTCGTTCTCCGACGAATTCGCTGGCTCGTGCGTTCTGTAACAACAAAAATATCCGCCGGTTTTGTCACTGCTGCGCCGTGTTCATGGTTTGTGTAGTTATAGGGCCTTGGTTTGTGTGGTTATTTTTGCTTGTTTTCAGAAATCACGGTACTTTTAACTTTGCCAGTACTCAGCAACACTGCTGCCAATACAGCAATACTGCAGATGACGTTATGGCAGACTGCAAAATAAATTAGCCCTCCCGAAGACTGGTTTGGAAATTCGCGCTCCGACAGAGCGAATTCGTCGGGCGAATTGGTTCGTTTGCAGATTCGTCGTGTTGCCGAACACAAACTGAGCGAATATTCGGCGTCCGACGAATCACCAACGAATTCGTCGTGATTACGGCGAATTCGTCGTGTTGCCGATCGCACCCCGAATTCGTCGTGTTGCCGATCGCACCCCGAATTCGTCGTGTTGCCGATCGCACCCTAAGACATAGCTAGAAGTGAAAACTCAAACCGGTAGCAACGGTCTTCCTTCAACCGTTTGTATAAAAGTTCTTACATTTTAAGAATACTGTATAGTAATTTACATTTCATGTCATGGAAGACAGTACTGATAGTGAGTGCAATAGTGATTTAAATTCGCAAGAACTATTTGAACAAGCAAAAGAAGCAATACCAGAAACACAAGAAAAACAACGGAATGGACGGTACAAACGTACCGACGATGAGCCGAGCGTCGTCAAAACATACCATATGTGATGCTCGACCTGCTCGAGTACGGGTATAACCTGGAGATGTTGGACAAGGTATTGCTCAAGTTCTATGGAGAAGCTCACACCACGGACGGACCGAGATTCACGCCAAGCTCCCTGCAGGTGTTAAGGGCCGGTCTCCAAAGATACCTATCAGAACACATGCCACTCAACATACATATGCCGCTCATGGCAACGCACCCTGCCTTCCGACGTTCCAAATAAAACCCGTTTAGACAGTCAACGTTTGTGAACGACAAACAGTTGTTATAAAAGCGTGTTGCCGAACATAATTTAATAACAACTAAATGATGTTGTGGCGGGGACGGCACAGGTGGCAGCGAGTCAGCAGTTCGGTCGCTAGGCCTCACCGGGCTAAGGAATAGCGGAAACACATATTTCATGAACTCAGTTCTGCAGTGTCTGAGCAACACACGCGCCTTGCACAATACATTCTGTGTAGCAAGTACTCAACAGACATTAACACGTCCACATTGGCCATGAAAGGGACGCTCATCAAAGCGTTCGGTGCGCTAATGCGTGACATGTGGCGGCCCTTAAACGAATCTGAGCGGCCGCTCACGACGGCGCCATTCATATCACAGTTTGAACGATTCGCGCCGCGCTTTATGGACTACCAGCAGCAGGATGCACAGGAATTCCTCAGGTACCTGCTGGGGGGTCTGCACAGGGATGTAAATCACGTCACCAGCCTGCCAAAGCCCACCACTACCGACATCGACGATAACCTCAGCACCAGTCAGAAGTCAGCTGAGGCCTGGAAGCGCTCCATGCGTCTGGAAAACTCAAAATTAGTTGATCTGTTTGTCGGCCAGCTCAAGTCGACGCTGCTATGCACAGTGTGCGGCCACGCGTCCGTCACGTTCGACCCGTTCTGGGATTTGAGCCTGCCGATCCCGGCCAAGACTGGCCAGGTGCAACTGCAGACTTGTTTTGACCTCTTCATCAGGGAAGAGGTGCTCGACGGACACGAGAAGCCGACGTACTCCAAGTGCCAGCAGCGGCAACAGTGCACCAAGAACTTTTCAATCCAGAAATTCCCGCGCATCCTAGTGGTGCACCTGAAACGTTTCTCGCCGCAGGAGAGATCCCACGGCAAACTCAACACCGCCGTGGACATTCCCGTGACCGGACTGGACCTGTCGCCGTACTCGGCTGACCAGACGCTCTGCAGGTACAACCTGTACGGCGTGGTCAACCACTCAGGCACGCTGGTCTCCGGCCACTACATAGCCTACTGCAAACACCCGCACACGGCCGAGTGGTACGGGTACAGCGACTCGCGAGTGCATCTGGCCCATCATCACAGTGTCACCAGCTGCCAGGCATACGTGCTCTTTTTCGAGCTGGCCGGTGCTTCCCACATTGGCTGCTTCAGTGGGCGAAGCCCGCATCGACCCGGCCTCATGTCAAGTGAACCTGCTGCAGAACGTGACGAAGATGCAGATGGCGCTGACGGCGCGGCTGGACACCATAGAACAGCGTGTGGAGGCGCTGCAGAAGGTGGCCGAGCTGGAGCCGGGCTGGGCGCCATGCCGAAGGTGGCCGAGATAGGCGCCATGTCTGCCGAGCGGCCGCTGGCCAGCGGCGGCGGAGGCAGAATGTGGTCAGCAGCAGGCTCAGACAGGGCCGACTCGCCCTGCGCAGCCAACCCCCTGTCGCCGCCGTCCGGAGAGGTCACCGAGGGGGATGGCAGTCCAGCGAAACTGTGGAGGCCGCATGTGGACTGATGGAGTGGGGGGTATCAGGGAGGGGAGGGGGTATAGATAGCATCGTGAACCCATGTGATGGAGCTATATTGTATTTGTATTGCAGTTGAAGCATATTCTCATTTGTATGTGTTATGGTTTGAGAATGGCCTGTCGCCGAAAATTAACCGTTGTTATAATAAATTTAATCGCACCGTTTGGTCGGTATACCGGGTGCTATTCGGTCTTCCTTCCCACGGGTGTTTGAATTTCATGCCCTCGTAAACTCGTGCATGAAATAAGAAAATAGCACTCATTTCATTCGTGCAATTTTCGAAAATAATAACCTCACTTCGTTCGGTTATTATTTTATGCATAGAAATAATGTCCTCACTCCGTTTGGACATTATTTCAAACACCCGTGGGAAGGAAGACCGATAACACCTGGTATACCGACCAAACGGTCCGATTAAATATATATTGCGGCCTGTATCTTTCGTAACAGATACTAGCAGTGAAACCGTTTGCTGCCTTAGCACGTGTCTAAACACATTTTTTTTATTATTTTAGTGTCCTCGCGTCATCGCGACATTCATTATGTTAGCCAAATGTTAGCACAAAATTAATATGTTTCTAGCAATCATTATTTTCACACTAATTGTGTTCATTTTCCTTTTATTCTTTGCAGCGGAAAATGATGATACGCGAGTCATATGATATCGTTTTTGGCATACAATTCAATAATTGATTATTTCACCACTACATCCGTTTTTCTTTGCTTAAAACAAACAAGAATAGTAAGATGTCAAGGCCGAATAATCTATTTCCCTTCAACAAGCATTCTCGCCGCAAATACCTACAATGTAAGTGTACCACAATGCCTGTAAGGTACTGTCAGTGATTGCAGAAAGTCTGTTTCTTACTGAATTATATAGGTAAAGGTCGCGGGAATGCTCACGGAAGACAAATATGTTTGGAAAAATGGATTGTCAAAAAGTAGAAGTTTAATAATGCGCCTGCTTGCATAACCTTCCGTTGGTAAATAAGCTTGCATGATATTACCTATATATGCCATTGTATGGCTCCGGGAAAGCCTTGCTTTGAAGTCGCTTTTTATGAATCTGCAAAACATTCCTGGATTTCTGACGTTAAAGTAAATAGTTCACCTTCAACATGGGGTTTTGAACTGAGATAGCAGTTTTGTAGCCCGTGTTGGGAAATCCCTATCTGCAAGTTTTATTGACTGAAAAGACTCCAGCCGAATATATTTGATTTTGTTTTGGCGAAAGAATGCACCGCATGCGGTGCTTACGAAATAATGCGGTGCTTACGAAATAATGCGGTGCTTACGATAGCTTGTGGAGAGGCTATACAATCAGCCAATCAGCTTGCAGCTGGAGCTGGGCGCCTTATACTGTGCTAGCAAGCGAACCACCCGCCCCGCATTTCGTAATGCGAGTCTATCCTTACGCGACTACTTTCGAATCAGATTGGCTGAGCCATTTTTTCTCCTTCGCGTGACGTGAGGGCCCAGACTCAGAGAGTATGTATATAGTTTTGATAACATTAATAATGGATGACCTTCTGTCCTGAATCGGCGCGATGTATGGCCATTTTTGACAATGCAAAAAAATTGTATTTCAAAATATAATCAAACCGTGTTTGGAGAAAACAAAATCCAAGGTGAACTATTTCCTTTAAAACCGCAAGTTTTTGAAGGGAAATAATGACCTTTTGATTTTGTTAGCAACAATTCCTTTGGCCGCCGTTATGGTATTACAGTGATGTGATCTAAATTTAAGAATTAAATACAATTATTCCCTAATTCAAAGTTGGAAGTTTGGAAAAATTAAAAAGTAAGTACATATACTTCTTAAAGGGAAATATTCACCTTTTGATTTGTATAGCAACAATTCCTTAGGCTTTCGTTATGGTAAACAATGATGTGATCTAAATTTAAGGATGAAATATAATTATTCCCTAATTCAAAGTTGAAAGTTTGGACAAATTAAAAAGCAAGTACATATATTTCATTCAGAGTTCATGATCGGTGTTTTCCCTCCACTAGCGAAACGCGACATATCTGGCGTTCTTGTATCAATCTGTTTAACGTTGAATACCTCTCGTTTCTCAACATATCGCATACACTAAATAGGTGGCCGTCCGGGGCCAAGCAAAACTGCCGATTTCAATGCACTTTTTTCAAATGCTTGTTGATTGTTCATAAAAGTTTGGCACATATTCGCAAAAGATAGAGTGCAGAAAACATATTGTATACCTTCATGATAAATAATGCGCAGGGAGGCTAATTTACTGAATTCGTTTTCGAGTACTTGCTGAGTACCGACCGTTATAACTTTAAGCGTGGATCGTTTATCAGCTATATCTTGAAATATCATTCGGTAGGAATGTTTATATGCAAAATGTGATCAATTTACAATATAGTTTGGTCTCGTCTATCGATTGCAAGTAATAACTCCATTTTTGTGGAAAATGTGAATATTTCCCTTTAAGGAGTTCATGATCGGTATTTTCCATCCACTATTGGAAAGCGACACATTTTTTTTGACACGCTTTTGTATCAATCTGTTCAATGTTGTTGAATGGGCACTTCTAAACAAATCGCCGACACTAAATAGGTCGCCGTTGGGTGCAAGAGTGAACTTCCGATTTCAATTGCCAGTTTTTGTAACGATTGCTATTTTTGTAATGGTTCTTTATCATGATAAGCATAGTGTTATATGCAGCCAGAGACAAAACTATACACAACTCCTAATGTTGAAAATAAATGAACCAATTTTCACAAATTGAGGGTCGCAACCACTAACGTACATTATCATTGTTTATCAAAACAATATGCATACTCTCTCAGTCAGAGTCCTGACGTCACGCGAATATAAAAACAATGGTTCAGCCAATCAGATTAGAAAGTAGTCGCGTAAGGATAGACTCGCATTAGAGATGTGCCAACCGGCGGCCGGCGGTTCGCTTGCTAGCACCAGTTGCAAGCTGATTGGCTGATGGTATAGCCCGGGCTAGATCCAGCTCCACTTTCTTTCGCCAGCACCGCATTCCTTCGCACACAAAACATCAAATATATTCGGATGGAGTCTTTTCAGTCAAGAAAACTTACAGATAGGGGTTTCCCAACACGGGCTACAAAACTGCTATCAAAGTTTAAAACTAATGTTGAAGGTGAACTATTTCCTTTAAAAGTGTGGAACGTTTATCAAGTTTTACTTGAAATATCTCTCGGAAGGAATTTTTATATGCAAAATGCGATGAATTTACATCATATTTTGGCCTGGTCTGTCGATTTCAAGTGCTAACTCCATTGTTGTGGGAAAGGGTCATTATTTCCCTTTAAGTTGTGTTGTCTGGATGTTTTCTCTTCTAGATACGGATGTGTAGTGAATATACATTGACGGCAGGGCCTCCTCTAACATGTTAACTGGAGGGGCGCAGTCCCCCCCCCCCCTCCCCAGTGAAGCCGCCGCCCCTCCCCCTCCCCAGTCGAGCTGAAATCGGGTCACTGGGGGGAGGGGGGGCAGGTAATTGTCATCGTGTCTGTGTAAAAACGACATACTCGAATCGGCGAAAGAAAACAACTTTCATTGACGCAGATCTAAAGGAAAAGAACGGCAAACTAAGGGAATAAGACTCGATGGTAATTTGTTAAGAAATACCACTTCAGTTTTAGTGCGGAAAAGTAACTATTCTGACTGGCGTTCTGACAATATAAGCAATGTCACGATCTCATCCCATTTCCTGACAGTTACGCGGCATGTTTGGTAGGGGCACCGGCAGTGATTTGTGATGCTGGACTGATAGCTGGCATTTTTCGACATTCGGTTTGACCATTGGCGGCGGATTTTAGTTTCAGGGGGGGGGGGGCAAAGCAATCTCCTAGGCGTCGGGCCTTTTTGAGACTGTGGGCCCTTCCTGCGGTCAGCCGGTCAGAGGCCTAAGGAAGCCATCGGCGGGTCTTGGTAAGGTATGTCAACTGATTAGAAATAGCCCTCGGTCAGGCTTTTACAGTGCCCTGGATCCTATGCCCTCGGTGACCGGTCATATGTCCTCGGTCGGTCTGAGAAGGCATTTCACAGACCTACCTAAGAGCTTGGTCAAAGAGGTCCCAGACGAGTCACAAGAGAACTCGACCGACCTAAGAAGGCCCTCGGCTTGTGTAAGAGGGCATTTCAGAGGCAGCCTGAGAGCTGCATCTGTCCGGTTTGAGAGGCCCTGGCCAGTCTAGGAGGGCCTTAGGCCCCTTAGCTAGTATGAGATCCGAGACGGTATTTTCCAAATCTGAGAGCGCCTTATGTCGGTCTGAGAGCTTCTTGGTCCGTTGAGAGGGCCCTCGGGTCGGTCTGAGAAGGCTTCTGTCGGACCTGAGAAGGCCCTAGGCCGATCTGGAGGTCCTCTTTCAGACTTCAGAGGGTCCTACAGCGGCCCCGAGAGGGCCCTCGGTTGGTCTGAGAGGGGTACTGAAAGTTTGGTAACGATACTGGCAATACCTAGTCAGCGAAATACTGCGAAGTAAAGAGGGGAGGCAAACTATTACTAGACCCACCGTATCACGTGCAGGCACGTAGCCAGGATTTCGTCCGGGGGGAGGGCGGCGCCTCGAAAGGGCCCCTTCCCAAGCGTTGAAAGGGCCCTCTTTCCAAGCGTTGAAAGGGCCCTCTTTCCAAGCGTTGAAAGGGCCCCCTTTCCAAGCGTTGAAAGGGCCAAACAAAACGGATGAAAAGACGCGTTACAAGGATGGAAATCCAGTGACAGGTATGCCATGGGCCATACCAACTTTTAGGAGCTGGGTTAGCAAACTGCCATATCAACTTTGGGACAGCGACATCAATTTGGAATTAGCTATACCAACTTGGATTTTTTTTTAAGCTTCAAGACCTGGAACTCTTAAACAAATTCCGCCTTGGAACGGCGCTAAAATTTTGAGTCTTATGCCCTCGATATGCTTTCTCATCAATGCATCGCATTGCGTATGGTGCAGACCTCTAAAAATGTTATATTGTGCGTTTTAAAGTGTGGTAAAAAAGTGTTTAAATGAACTATTTTAGCCAATTATATAGGAAAGTAGCAGCATAACACATAAATGCGCCGAGAAACGGACCGATTTTTTTCCTCTCCAACCCGCATATAATTGAATTTGTAGTCACATTGCGCCGCGGAGCGGCGCGAAAATTTTGAGTTTTATTACCTGGACAACTGCATTCTTACTCTTGAAAGACACAGGGTCTCTTCAGATCGTTTAGGGCCCCTCCGACCCTTTTCAACGCCCTTCCGACCTGTTCAGGGACTCATCTGGGATTCGCGAAGCGAAAAGACGTGATATGGAGTGGGTGATATATAAACAATACAAAGAGGGCTTACTCTACAGGAAAATTAAAATCGAGTTAGAATATACCCGAAAGCTCCGCTTTTAATATTTGTATTGTGGAGTAAGTCTTCTTTGTATTTAATCTTCATCTGGGAACTCTACGTGATCTTGACCCTTCCAGTCTGACCAGGGACTCCTCGGACCTTCCCAGAAGCCCCTCTTGTGTGTCAAGGGGCCCATTCGGCCTGTTCAGAGGTCCTTCCGACCTGGCCAGGGACTGCACTGGCTGCTTTGTCGCCCTGCCGACATGCTCAGGGGATCCTCCAGTCTGGCTAGGGGCCAATTCGGCATATTCAGAGGCCCTTCTTACCCGCCCCAGGGGTCCTTTCCGTTTGGTCAGGGACCCCTCCGATCTGCACAGGGGCCCTTTGAACTTTCCAGGAGCCCTCTGGTGTCCCCAGGGGCCCTCTAGCCTTCTAAGGAGCCCTTCCAACCTGGAAAGGGACTGCGCTGGCTGCTTTGTCGCCATGCGACATGCTCTGAGCTCTGAGACTAGGGGGCCCATTATGCATGTTCAGGGGCCCTTCTGACCCACCTAGTGGCCCTTTTGGTCTGGTCAGGTTGGAGGGGCCCTTTTGGGCTGGTCCTCTAACCTGCACAGGAGCCCTTTTAGCTTCCCAGGGGCACTCTGGTCTGTCCAGGGGCCCTCCAACCTGCTCAGGGGCCCTTATGACCTGGCAAGGGACCGCGCTGGCCGCTTTGTCGCCCTGTCGATATGCTCAGGGGCCTCTCGACCTGCTCAGGGGCCCTCTTTGCTGGCTAGGGGCCATTCGACGTGTTCAGGGGGCCCTCTGACCCGCCTTCAGGGGCCCTTTCGGTCTGGCCAGGGGGCCCTCTGACATGCACAGGGCTCTTGTGAGCGTCCAAGGGGCCCTCTGGTCTTTCAGAGAGGGCCCTGGTGGCCCTTAAAGTGCTGTAAACTCTCTAAAGACCACGCTTCGCGTGGTTAAGAGCCCATGATACCCGCGCTTCGCGCGGTCTCGTCGGCCCTTTTCGGCGCATGCGCGCGCCGAAAAGGGCCCTCCCGGCCTCCAGGGGGGGGGGGGGCGCTTCCGACGCCCCCCCCCCCCTTTGGCTACGTGCCTGATCACATGTATTAAGTTAACTGGATCCAGAGCCGGGAAAATCCATGTAGTTCATAGTTTTGGGTTTTGGGTCTTTGGGTTCAGGTGGGTCTTTGGGTTCAGGTCAGACTGGAAGGGTGTGGTGGATCGAACCCAGGGGCGGTGGAAGCGGAGGCAGAGGAGCTACTGTCCTCCACTCAAGCAATTGGGGAGGCAAACACACAATTTTGCTCCCCATAACATCTCAAATGGGACCGGCGGAAGGTATAATTGTATAGAAGACAAATCGGTTATTAGGGCAATACGCAAGGTCACATCAGGCATGGCATGGACCTTCTCAGACCAGCACGGGGTCTCTTAAGACCAGTCGAGGCCCTTAGCCAGGAGGCGGTGGCCATTGAGGGGGGGAGCAGGCATCGGGGCCATGCCCCAAAACGATTGAAATTCGATCGAAACTTGCGCATTTACTAATATGAAATACAATTGTAACACCTTGTATAAGGGAAGTTTCTTTTAACTCAGTGCTTAATGTACTTTGTACACATTAGCGAAATCCGATGAGTTTTGTTCATTGTGTAAAACTTTTTGTTATCTGCACCCAAAACCAACTTTTGACCGTTTTGGATCCGGAAGTGGCATCTCAAGCCTGGCAAGGGCGCTCTCAATTCAATTTTAAGATGTCGAATAATTCACCACAGATCTTCACCTGCCTGTCAATCAACTAGCCCTGATTTTTTTTGGGTTATATAAAGTTCCGAAACATAGAGACAATTAATTAACAAATATAAGCTTATGAGGACTTCAAAAACCTTAAGATATATGATGGTGACTTGCACGGTGAATGTGCGTAAAGGACTTGAATTTGTGTCTTTAAAACGAACCGGCTTATGACTTCCAAGTAAAAAATGAGTCACTTTTTGAGGTATTAAGTATGCTTTACCTATGTCATTTATTTTCAATGTTCGATGATATTATCAGTCGATGCGTATCGATGAGACAAACACAAGGTGAAATCTGTTTTGCTCTATAATGTTTCTATTAAAAGTTATTCCTTCAAAAATAATTCGGTGATTTTTAGAATGTTTCAAATTTAATGGATTATCCTGACCTAAATTTTGACCTGAGGTAAATTTTGATGCAACTGTATTGACAGTAAATTCAATTATCTTTCGAACCTTTTTTTCGGCGCGTCGCTAACTCTTTTAGTTATCGAGATATAGACGGATTTAACAATAACAAGGGCACTCATATATAGCCGAAATTTGACCTTTGGTGACCTATGGTGACCTCATTATTGACTTGTCGCTTCGTTGCGTGGTTTTCAAGATCTTGGGGGGGGAATCCCCCCCCCCCCCCCGCCCCGACAGTTCGTGGTTGGTGCGAACCCCCGGCAGTGCTCGGGACGCGGGTTAAGGCATTCCGCGCCCATCTTCTGTTATCCACATCTCTCTATATGACCTAGGATCAGATAAAATTATTGTAATACATCATGCTACATATACGTATTGTCCTGTTCGTGAAACATATTGTACAATAATACAAATCAAAAATATAACACGATTTGGGAGATAGCTGCCCATCATCGGAAAATCTGCGTGCCCCCCCCCCCCCCCCCCCCCCAGTGAAAATCCCTTACAGGAGGCCCTGATTGACGGCGTCTGTAAACTGGATCTTCTGTGAAAAGTATCTGTGTGGTTGATTGTTCCCGGTATTGAAGGTGTGCGTCGTGCCTATCAGCGCGCATTAACATGATCAAACCTGGAGCACTTAAACTTTGCGGCCATGCAATGGACTGGCCAGACCGAAGCTGGCCAGTGACATGTGTACTTTAGATTGGTAGCGCTTGAGGGCGTACGGTTAAAAGGGAAGTTAGATATACCTTGTGAAGATTGTGGAAATGATGGTTTTTATATACCAATCACGAATAGATATGACATCTATATTGAAAAATAAACCGAATGGTAAACGAGCGACATAAATAAACCACATTGCTATGATGCTCTTCGACATTAATTGAAGCACACTTTTCATTGAGAGCTCTCAAGAGGTGCTGTGGCCATGCCAGCATTTCGGGTGCCTTTAAATCCCACACTACATCATGGGTGGATCTTTTCCTAAAAAGTTGGTGGGGCAAAATATCATATAGGCTGGTTATTTACAATGATTCGGGTGAAAAATAGCCATTTCAACGCCAGGAAACCTTCAAATCTGACAGAAGTTGGTGGGGCAAAACACAAAGTTGGTGGGGCAGTCGCCCCACCATTTGAATAGGAAACTCCACCCGTGCACTGAAGTAGAAAACAACCTCCTGCTGTTGGCTACTTGCTACCCATAGCAATCATCATTGGAACAGTTTATTCACAAGCATATCACTTTGCTGCTGAACGAATTTAATATATGACACACTTTACTTAATCAGATGACACGTGTCGAACAGAATGGACATATGGTATGCATATGACATTGCTTAGTCAAAAGATGCAAATATACTTTTGAATAAATTGCATATACACATCCAACATAGCGAGTATGTTAGTTTAATTCAGCACATGCAGGTGCTCTAAGCTATTTGTATATCCTTGGTACTACTGCAATACGCAGAAATATGGCCCAGCACACCAGTGCACCTGTGACCACAGAGAGAGCACGTCATGCCATTTGTCACTCCTCCGCACCCCTCTCATGAATGACTGGCCTGCTGGTGCTGATGATTAGGGCCACGCGCCCGGCACCCTTACGATGTTCGTCCTCTCGTTTCAGCATACACAAGTATACACATGGCCTGCTGGTGCTGATGATTAGGGCCACGCGCCCGGCACCCTTACGATGTTCGTCCTCTCGTTTCAGCATACACAAGTATACACATGGCCTGCTGGTGCTGATGATTAGGGCCACGCGCCCGGCACCCTTACCATGTTCGTCCTCTCGTTTCAGCATACACAAGTACATCAGCATGACCTGCTGGTGCTGATGATTAGGGCCACGCGCCCGGCACCCTTACGATGTTCGTCCTCTCGTTTCAGCATACACAAGTACATCAGCATGACCTGCTGGTGCTGATGATTAGGGCCACGCGCCCGGCACCCTTACGATGTTCGTCCTCTCGTTTCAGCATACACAAGTATACACATGACCTGCTGGTGCTGATGATTAGGGCCACGCGCCCGGCACCCTTACGATGTTCGTCCTCTCGTTTCAGCATACACAAGTACATCAGCATGACCTGCTGGTGCTGATGATTAGGGCCACGCGCCCGGCACCCTTACGATGTTCGTCCTCTCGTTTCAGCATACACAAGTACATCAGCATGACCTGCTGGTGCTGATGATTAGGGCCACGCGCCCGGCACCCTTACGATGTTCGTCCTCTCGTTTCAGCATACACAAGTACATCAGCATGACCTGCTGGTGCTGATGATTAGGGCCACGCGCCCGGCACCCTTACGATGTTCGTCCTCTCGTTTCAGCATACACAAATACATCAGCATGACCTGCTGGTGCTGATGATTAGGGCCACGCGCCCGGCACCCTTACGATGTTCGTCCTCTCGTTTCAGCATACACAAGTACATCAGCATGACCTGCTGGTGCTGATGATTAGGGCCACGCGCCCGGCACCCTTACGATGTTCGTCCTCTCGTTTCAGCATACACAAGTACATCAGCATGACCTGCTGGTGCTGATGATTAGGGCCACGCGCCCGGCACCCTTACGATGTTCGTCCTCTCGTTTCAGCATACACAAGTACATCAGCATGACCTGCTGGTGCTGATGATTAGGGCCACGCGCCCGGCACCCTTACGATGTTCGTCCTCTCGTTTCAGCATACACAAGTACATCAGCATGACCTGCTGGTGCTGATGATTAGGGCCACGCGCCCGGCACCCTTACGATGTTCGTCCTCTCGTTTCAGCATACACAAGTGCATCAGCATGACCTGCTGGTGCTGATGATTAGGGCCACGCGCCCGGCACCCTTACGATGTTCGTCCTCTCGTTTCAGCATACACAAGTACATCAGCATGACCTGCTGGTGCTGATGATTAGGGCCACGCGCCCGGCACCCTTACGATGTTCGTCCTCTCGTTTCAGCATACACAAGTACATCAGCATGACCTGCTGGTGCTGATGATTAGGGCCACGCGCCCGGCACCCTTACGATGTTCGTCCTCTCGTTTCAGCATACACAAGTACATCAGCATGACCTGCTGGTGCTGATGATTAGGGCCACGCGCCCGGCACCCTTACGATGTTCGTCCTCTCGTTTCAGCATACACAAGTACATCAGCATGACCTGCTGGTGCTGATGATTAGGGCCACGCGCCCGGCACCCTTACGATGTTCGTCCTCTCGTTTCAGCATACACAAGTACATCAGCATGACCTGCTGGTGCTGATGATTAGGGCCACGCGCCCGGCACCCTTACGATGTTCGTCCTCTCGTTTCAGCATACACAAGTACATCAGCATGACCTGCTGGTGCTGATGATTAGGGCCACGCGCCCGGCACCCTTACGATGTTCGTCCTCTCGTTTCAGCATACACAAGTACATCAGCATGACCTGCTGGTGCTGATGATTAGGGCCACGCGCCCGGCACCCTTACGATGTTCGTCCTCTCGTTTCAGCATACACAAGTACATCAGCATGACCTGCTGGTGCTGATGATTAGGGCCACGCGCCCGGCACCCTTACGATGTTCGTCCTCTCGTTTCAGCATACACAAGTACATCAGCATGACCTGCTGGTGCTGATGATTAGGGCCACGCGCCCGGCACCCTTACGATGTTCGTCCTCTCGTTTCAGCATACACAAGTACATCAGCATGACCTGCTGGTGCTGATGATTAGGGCCACGCGCCCGGCACCCTTACGATGTTCGTCCTCTCGTTTCAGCATACACAAGTACATCAGCATGACCTGCTGGTGCTGATGATTAGGGCCACGCGCCCGGCACCCTTACGATGTTCGTCCTCTCGTTTCAGCATACACAAGTACATCAGCATGACCCGCTGGTGCTGATGATTAGGGCCACGCGCCCGGCACCCTTACGATGTTCGTCCTCTCGTTTCAGCATACACAAGTACATCAGCATGACCCGCTGGTGCTGATGATTAGGGCCACGCGCCCGGCACCCTTACGATGTTCGTCCTCTCGTTTCAGCATACACAAGTACATCAGCATGACCTGCTGGTGCTGATGATTAGGGCCACGCGCCCGGCACCCTTACGATGTTCGTCCTCTCGTTTCAGCATACACAAGTACATCAGCATGACCTGCTGGTGCTGATGATTAGGGCCACGCGCCCGGCACTCTTACGATGTTCGTCCTCTCGTTTCAGCATACACAAGTACATCAGCATGACCTGCTGGTGCTGATGATTAGGGCCACGCGCCCGGCACCCTTACGATGTTCGTCCTCTCGTTTCAGCATACACAAGTACATCAGCATGACCTGCTGGTGCTGATGATTAGGGCCACGCGCCCGGCACCCTTACGATGTTCGTCCTCTCGTTTCAGCATACACAAGTACATCAGCATGACCTGCTGGTGCTGATGATTAGGGCCACGCGCCCGGCACCCTTACGATGTTCGTCCTCTCGTTTCAGCATACACAAGTGCATCAGCATGACCTGCTGGTGCTGATGATTAGGGCCACGCGCCCGGCACCCTTACGATGTTCGTCCTCTCGTTTCAGCATACACAAGTACATCAGCATGACCTGCTGGTGCTGATGATTAGGGCCACGCGCCCGGCACCCTTACCATGTTCGTCCTCTCGTTTCAGCATACACAAGTACATCAGCATGACCTGCTGGTGCTGATGATTAGGGCCACGCGCCCGGCACCCTTACGATGTTCGTCCTCTCGTTTCAGCATACACAAGTACATCAGCATGACCTGCTGGTGCTGATGATTAGGGCCACGCGCCCGGCACCTTTACGATGTTCGTCCTCTCGTTTCAGCATACACAAGTACATCAGCATGACCTGCTGGTGCTGATGATTAGGGCCACGCGCCCGGCACCCTTACGATGTTCGTCCTCTCGTTTCAGCATACACAAGTACATCAGCATGACCTGCTGGTGCTGATGATTAGGGCCACGCGCCCGGCACCCTTACGATGTTCGTCCTCTCGTTTCAGCATACACAAGTACATCAGCATGACCTGCTGGTGCTGATGATTAGGGCCACGCGCCCGGCACCCTTACGATGTTCGTCCTCTCGTTTCAGCATACACAAGTACATCAGCATGACCTGCTGGTGCTGATGATTAGGGCCACGCGCCCGGCACCCTTACGATGTTCGTCCTCTCGTTTCAGCATACACAAGTACATCAGCATGACCTGCTGGTGCTGATGATTAGGGCCACGCGCCCGGCACCCTTACGATGTTCGTCCTCTCGTTTCAGCATACACAAGTACATCAGCATGACCTGCTGGTGCTGATGATTAGGGCCACGCGCCCGGCACCCTTACGATGTTCGTCCTCTCGTTTCAGCATACACAAGTACATCAGCATGACCTGCTGGTGCTGATGATTAGGGCCACGCGCCCGGCACCCTTACGATGTTCGTCCTCTCGTTTCAGCATACACAAGTACATCAGCATGACCTGCTGGTGCTGATGATTAGGGCCACGCGCCCGGCACCCTTACGATGTTCGTCCTCTCGTTTCAGCATACACAAGTACATCAGCATGACCTGCTGGTGCTGATGATTAGGGCCACGCGCCCGGCACCCTTACGATGTTCGTCCTCTCGTTTCAGCATACACAAGTACATCAGCATGACCTGCTGGTGCTGATGATTAGGGCCACGCGCCCGGCACCCTTACGATGTTCGTCCTCTCGTTTCAGCATACACAAGTACATCAGCATGACCCGCTGGTGCTGATGATTAGGGCCACGCGCCCGGCACCCTTACGATGTTCGTCCTCTCGTTTCAGCATACACAAGTACATCAGCATGACCCGCTGGTGCTGATGATTAGGGCCACGCGCCCGGCACCCTTACGATGTTCGTCCTCTCGTTTCAGCATACACAAGTACATCAGCATGACCTGCTGGTGCTGATGATTAGGGCCACGCGCCCAGCACCCTTACGATGTTCGTCCTCTCGTTTCAGCATACACAAGTACATCAGCATGACCTGCTGGTGCTGATGATTAGGGCCACGCGCCCGGCACTCTTACGATGTTCGTCCTCTCGTTTCAGCATACACAAGTACATCAGCATGACCTGCTGGTGCTGATGATTAGGGCCACGCGCCCGGCACCCTTACGATGTTCGTCCTCTCGTTTCAGCATACACAAGTACATCAGCATGACCTGCTGGTGCTGATGATTAGGGCCACGCGCCCGGCACCCTTACGATGTTCGTCCTCTCGTTTCAGCATACACAAGTACATCAGCATGACCTGCTGGTGCTGATGATTAGGGCCACGCGCCCGGCACCCTTACGATGTTCGTCCTCTCGTTTCAGCATACACAAGTACATCAGCATGACCTGCTGGTGCTGATGATTAGGGCCACGCGCCCGGCACCCTTACGATGTTCGTCCTCTCGTTTCAGCATACACAAGTACATCAGCATGACCTGCTGGTGCTGATGATTAGGGCCACGCGCCCGGCACCCTTACGATGTTCGTCCTCTCGTTTCAGCATACACAAGTACATCAGCATGACCTGCTGGTGCTGATGATTAGGGCCACGCGCCCGGCACCCTTACGATGTTCGTCCTCTCGTTTCAGCATACACAAGTACATCAGCATGACCTGCTGGTGCTGATGATTAGGGCCACGCGCCCGGCACCCTTACGATGTTCGTCCTCTCGTTTCAGCATACACAAGTACATCAGCATGACCTGCTGGTGCTGATGATTAGGGCCACGCGCCCGGCACCCTTACGATGTTCGTCCTCTCGTTTCAGCATACACAAGTACATCAGCATGACCTGCTGGTGCTGATGATTAGGGCCACGCGCCCGGCACCCTTACGATGTTCGTCCTCTCGTTTCAGCATACACAAGTACATCAGCATGACCCGGCCGTTCAGCCGATTCATGACGCGGAAGAAGATCCTGGCACTCATCGCGGCCGCCTGGCTGTGGTGCATCGGGTACAACCTGACCCCCCAGCTGGGACTCACACACACAGGTAACGCTGCCTCACTGGGTGACAAGCGCACCTCCGACTGACGAGTATCCGTCACCTGTGGCTGAGTAACGCTGCCTCACTGGGTGACAAGCGCACCTCCGACTGACGAGTATCCGTCACCTGTGGCTGAGTAACGCTGCCTCACTGGGTGGCAAGCGCACCTCCGACTGACGAGTATCCGCCACCTGTGGCTGAGTAACGCTGCCTCACTGGGTGACAAGCGCACCTCCGACTGACGAGTATTCGTCACCTGTGGCTGAGTAACGCTGCCTCACTGGGTGGCAAGCGCACCTCCGACTGACCAGTATCCGTCACCTGTGGCTGAGTAACGCTGCCTCACTGGGTGGCAAGCGCACCTCCGACTGACGAGTATCCGTCACCTGTGGCTGAGTAACGCTGCCTCACTGGGTGGCAAGCGCACCTCCGACTGACGAGTATCCGCCACCTGTGGCTGAGTAACGCTGCCTCACTGGGTGACAAGCGCACCTCCGACTGACGAGTATTCGTCACCTGTGGCTGAGTAACGCTGCCTCACTGGGTGGCAAGCGCACCTCCGACTGACCAGTATCCGTCACCTGTGGCTGAGTAACGCTGCCTCACTGGGTGGCAAGCGCACCTCCGACTGACCAGTATCCGTCACCTGTGGCTGAGTAACGCTGCCTCACTGGGTGACAAGCGCACCTCCGACTGACGAGTATCCGTCACCTGTGGCTGAGTAACGCTGCCTCACTGGGTGACAAGCGCACCTCCGACTGACGAGTATCCGTCACCTGTGGCTGAGTAACGCTGCCTCACTGGGTGGCAAGCGCACCTCCGACTGACGAGTTTCCGTCACCTGTGGCTGAGTAACGCTGCCTCACTGGGTGGCAAGCGCACCTCCGACTGACGAGTATCCGTCACCTGTGGCTGAGTAACGCTGCCTCACTGGGTGGCAAGCGCACCTCCGACTGACGAGTATCCGTCACCTGTGGCTGAGTAACGCTGCCTCACTGGGTGACAAGCGCACCTCCGACTGACGAGTATCCGTCACCTGTGGCTGAGTAACGCTGCCTCACTGGGTGACAAGCGCACCTCCGACTGACGAGTATCCGTCACCTGTGGCTGAGTAACGCTGCCTCACTGGGTGACAAGCGCACCTCCGACTGACGAGTATCCGTCACCTGTGGCTGAGTAACGCTGCCTCACTGGGTGACAAGCGCACCTCCGACTGACCAGTACCCGTCACCTGTGGCTGAGTAACGCTGCCTCACTGGGTGGCAAGCGCACCTCCGACTGACGAGTATCCGTCACCTGTGGCTGAGTAACGCTGCCTCACTGGGTGGCAAGCGCACCTCCGACTGACCAGTATCCGTCACCTGTGGCTGAGTAACGCTGCCTCACTGGGTGACAAGCGCACCTCCGACTGACCAGTATCCGTCACCTGTGGCTGAGTAACGCTGCCTCACTGGGTGGCAAGCGCACCTCCGACTGACGAGTATCCGTCACCTGTGGCTGAGCAACGCTGCCTCACTGGGTGGCAAGCGCACCTCCAACTGACGAGTATCCGTCACCTGTGGCTGAGTAACGCTTCCTCACTGGGTGGCAAGCGCACCTCCGACTGACGAGTATCCGTCACCTGTGGCTGAGTAACGCCGCCTCACTGGGTGACAAGCGCACCTCCGACTGACGAGTATCCGTCACCTGTGGCTGAGTAACGCTGCCTCACTGGGTGACAAGCGCACCTCCGACTGACGAGTATCCGTCACCTGTGGCTGAGTAACGCTGCCTCACTGGGTGACAAGCGCACCTCCGACTGACGAGTATCCGTCACCTGTGGCTGAGTAACGCTGCCTCACTGGGTGGCAAGCGCACCTCCGACTGACGAGTATCCGTCACCTGTGGCTGAGTAACGCTGCCTCATTGGGTGACAAGCGCACCTCCGACTGACGAGTATCCGTCACCTGTGGCTGAGTAACGCTGCCTCACTGAGTGGCAAGCGCACCTCCGACTGACGAGTATCCGTCACCTGTGGCTGAGTAACGCTGCCTCACTGAGTGACAAGCGCACCTCCGACTGACCAGCATCCGTCACCTGTGGCTGAGTAACGCTTCCTCACTGGGTGGCAAGCGCACCTCCGACTGACCAGTATCCGTCACCTGTGGCTGAGTAACGCTGCCTCACTGAGTGACAAGCGCACCTCCGACTGACGAGTATCCGTCACCTGTGGCTGAGTAACGCTGCCTCACTGGGTGGCAAGCGCACCTCCGACTGACGAGTATCCGTCACCTGTGGCTGAGTAACGCTGCCTCACTGAGTGGCAAGCGCACCTCCGACTGACGAGTATCCGTCACCTGTGGCTGAGTAACGCTGCCTCACTGAGTGACAAGCGCACCTCCGACTGACCAGTATCCGTCACCTGTGGCTGAGTAACGCTGCCTCACTGGGTGGCAAGCGCACCTCCGACTGACGAGTATCCGTCACCTGTGGCTGAGTAACGCTGCCTCACTGGGTGACAAGCGCACCTCCGACTGACGAGTATCCGTCACCTGTGGCTGAGTAACGCTGCCTCACTGAGTGACAAGCGCACCTTCGACTGACGAGTATCCGTCACCTGTGGCTGAGTAACGCTGCCTCACTGGGTGACAAACGCACCTCCGACTGACGAGTATCCGTCACCTGTGGCTGAGTAACGCTGCCTCACTGGGTGACAAGCGCACCTCCGACTGACCAGTATCCGTCACCTGTGGCTGAGTAACGCTGCCTCACTGGGTGGCAAGCGCACCTCCGACTGACCAGTATCCGTCACCTGTGGCTGAGTAACGCTGCCTCACTGGGTGGCAAGCGCACCTCCGACTGACGAGTATCCGTCACCTGTGGCTGAGTAACGCTGCCTCACTGGGTGACAAGCGCACCTCCGACTGACGAGTATCCGTCACCTGTGGCTGAGTAACGCTGCCTCACTGGGTGGCAAGCGCACCTCCGACTGACCAGTATCCGTCACCTGTGGCTGAGTAACGCTGCCTCACTGGGTGGCAAGCGCACCTCCGACTGACGAGTATCCGTCACCTGTGGCTGAGTAACGCTGCCTCACTGGGTGGCAAGCGCACCTCCGACTGACGAGTATCCGTCACCTGTGGCTGAGTAACGCTGCCTCACTGGGTGACAAGCGCACCTCCGACTGACGAGTATCCGTCACCTGTGGCTGAGTAACGCTGCCTCACTGGGTGACAAGCGCACCTCCGACTGACGAGTTCCGTCACCTGTGGCTGAGTAACGCTGCCTCACTGGGTGGCAAGCGCACCTCCGACTGACGAGTATCCGTCACCTGTGGCTGAGTAACGCTGCCTCACTGGGTGACAAGCGCACCTCCGACTGACGAGTATCCGTCACCTGTGGCTGAGTAACGCTGCCTCACTGAGTGACAAGCGCACCTCCGACTGACGAGTATCCGTCACCTGTGGCTGAGTAACGCTGCCTCACTGGGTGACAAGCGCACCTCCGACTGACGAGTATCCGTCACCTGTGGCTGAGTAACGCTGCCTCACTGGGTGACAAGCGCACCTCCGACTGACGAGTATCCGTCACCTGTGGCTGAGTAACGCTGCCTCACTGGGTGGCAAGCGCACCTCCGACTGACCAGTATCCGTCACCTGTGGCTGAGTAACGCTGCCTCACTGGGTGGCAAGCGCACCTCCGACTGACGAGTATCCGTCACCTGTGGCTGAGTAACGCTGCCTCACTGGGTGACAAGCGCACCTCCGACTGACGAGTATCCGTCACCTGTGGCTGAGTAACGCTGCCTCACTGGGTGGCAAGCGCACCTCCGACTGACCAGTATCCGTCACCTGTGGCTGAGTAACGCTGCCTCACTGGGTGGCAAGCGCACCTCCGACTGACGAGTATCCGTCACCTGTGGCTGAGTAACGCTGCCTCACTGGGTGGCAAGCGCACCTCCGACTGACGAGTATCCGTCACCTGTGGCTGAGTAACGCTGCCTCACTGGGTGACAAGCGCACCTCCGACTGACGAGTATCCGTCACCTGTGGCTGAGTAACGCTGCCTCACTGGGTGACAAGCGCACCTCCGACTGACGAGTTCCGTCACCTGTGGCTGAGTATCTGTCTTACGGGTAGCTGTCACCCGGATGAGTCGGCCGTTATATATTCTTGCTCAACGTCGTATACCATGTTTGTTCGGGGGGGATATATTGCACAGGTACTGCATATTCGGTCGCGGGCCGATACTTTTGATCGTTTCGCCATTTAGCCATTCAGTTTTACCTCCTGAAATTGATGACCTTATTTTAAGTGTTCTTCAGCTTCAGCGTCGAACAGTGCAACTTTCTTACTATATCAGCCACCACTGTCCACTGACCCAGTGGCGGATCCATAATTTTCTAAGGCAGGGGGCTTCAGGCCCGAGGGCGGCATATTTCCTCGGTAACAGGGGCGGCATGGTCCAGAGGGGCGCCAATTCAACATGTCAATTAAACGGGTCAAATATGCCTCTTCCTTAAATCACGCTCTGGGGGGGGGGGGGGCAGAATCTGCCCCTCCCGGATTTGCTCAATATCTTGAAAACTATGATAGATATTGACGTGAAACGTTCCGTACCTTACGTTGCATCCATTTTACGTCTTCTCTCAGCATGTCAGTTGGGCAAACTACAGAGGCGATCAAAAATAGATCAATCAATTTTTAGATTTTGTTATGCCCATATTTGGGTATACATGCAGTATCAAACTGTGAGGCCTATGTCTTTAGGCCAATTCGGAGCAATATACGCATACTAGGAGGTTAAAAAGTGTTGGAGAACATGTTGTCCATCAACATATCGGAATAATAAATGTGACCAGATTCGGCAATTGCCCTTATTCTGCACTGTAAATGACGAGCTAAATATTGATTCCGCGACGCAACGACAACAGTGTGAAATACATTTTTAGATCGGTCGTCAGCCGGCTAATCCAATTTTAGATCGTGAAGTCGGTGGCGAATCAAAATGTACATCGCTGAGGCTGCTGCGAGTGCCGACATTGAGATCGCCGACCCTTACTTTGGCCATATCTGCCAAAGTAGAGATCTGATCATACAAGTACAAGAAAATATGATGGCGCGATTCGTGCAGTTTCAACCGAAACCAAATCCAGGGGTGATTTACATTTTTGATAGGGTGGTTGAAGGTGTAAATGTCCGAAAAACAATAATTTGTTTAGATCGGATCTCCTTATAATAGCATGTTCCGCCCATTTTGATGACGTCACGGCCTAATTTTTGATCGATCCATTTTTAGATCGCCTTCCCGTAGTTTGCCCAACTGATGCCATTCAAATTAGTGAAGTAGTTTGGGAGATAATGACGTTTTAGTGACGTCAAGTCGTGCCATTTCTGGTGGAAAAACGATAAATGTTTGAAAAACCGTAGAAAATGGAGTTGTAAAGCAAATTGCAAAAAAAATAAAATGAAAGAAAATGTTATTTTCTTCAAAATGGCTATCTCGGATTTGCATTTTTGTTAGTTTTTGACACAAAAAAAAATACTGATTTGTTTAGGAAAAATCCCACAAAATATAAATTTTCGAAGATATAACAAAATGGAATATATATTGAATAACCAAGTATGAACGATACCCACTCCAAATTTCAAAGTAAAATATTTAGTTTTGACACTTATGGCTCCCAGCCTCCCAAGTATGATAAACTCATGACGTAATTGGTTGAAATTGCATTGTATGGCTTTTAATTACCAGGTACATGCAAATAAATGTCTCCACTGTATTTATTGGCCAAACTGGTCTAGAAACATGACCTTTTTATTTGTATTAATCAATTTCAAATTTTGACCTTATGCAACCTGACCTTGACCTGAACTTCGCCTAAGGACCATTATATGGGGCCAGGGTGTACAATTGGCTAATACTATCAAATTATACGTGCACAATAACCCATAAAACATGTGTCGCATGACTTTCGTAGACCTTTTGCCAATAGTTATATTTTCTGACCTGCCCTTGACGGCTTCATCTTTGCTTACAATCTCAATTTCACTTATGCGGAAAATGTATTCTCTGAAAGCATTTTGTGCCATAATAGTCGCAATATATTACATGGAAAGTATAGCAAATCAACCCAAATACCTCGATTTTAACATTTCATCTGACCGTGACCTGACATGTGACCTTATTTTGAACATTTCACATATTTTTACGTGCGTCTCATTGAGAGCTTTCGATTGCTTACTTGCGCGTCTCGCTGCGGTTATTGGTTCGGAAGATAACGAGGTGGCAGAATATGCCCCCACCCCAGTTCGGCTGAATACCCCACCGGGGCGCGGGACCCTTTTGAAAGTCTGGTGGCATGATCGAAGGTCCAACTGCGGATATACGTCCAACTGCGGATATATCAACTGCGGATATACGGCCCGGAGAAGCAAGACAATATATTGTCGCAACATCGGGAAACTAACTTGCATACGTGTATAAACAAGGAGCAAAGCTTGTGTTACGACAGTTGAGTCGTTCTTATTAGGTCGCGCCAATCCAAGGGGATTCTAAAAACGTTTTCAGCGTCGGTCACCGATTTTTTAAACGACATTTGGTCTCAACACTGGCGGATCCAGCCTCTCTCCGTGGGGGGGGGGGCATCTTTTTGTGGCAAACAGGGACGCCCATTTTTTCCCTCCGCGGATTTGGGCCGGTCACCTTATTTTGGTATTTGAGCTTAAGAAATTCACTTTTCACTTTCACAAAAATGGATTTTGTGGTTCCCCCCCCCCCCCCCCAAAAAAGAACAGTTTTTTATTCTTGGGGTCAAAAACTAAATTCCAAAAATCTGAGATCGCCATTTTGAAGAGCATGTCATTTCCTTTCTTTTGACGTTTTTTATTTGCAATTTGCTTCAAAACTCTATTTTCTGCGATTGTTCAAGCATTTATCGTGTTTCCACCAAAAATGGCATGACATGGCGTCATTAAAACGTCATTATCTCCCAAAATAATACATAAATTGCATTGGAATTTGGTGAGAAGACGTAGAATTGATGCAGCATATGGTACTGAACGTTTGACGTTGATATCTATCATAGTTTTTCAAGTTATTGAGAACATCCGGGAGGGGGGCAGATTCTGCCCCCCCCCCCCCCCCCCCACCCCCCAGCGGGGCGCGGATTAAGTGTCACCGGGGCTGCTTGAATTGCATCAGGTGCGCTGTTTTGTCTATCATTGAAAGAAAGGGATACATACAAACTTCAAATTCAATCACGCGAGAGGAAAAAAACCTTCTGTTTTCATGAAGTTTTCTCCTAAGCTCATTGTTTTTCACGTTCAGTGCAGGAAACGCGCCGGGGGCGGGGGGGGGGGACTGGGAGGATACTTGTATTGAATGCCCCTCTCAGATTCCTGTGTGTGTGTGGAGGGCATTTGCCCCTGATGCCCCCCCCCCCCCCCCCGCCCTGGATTCGCCAGTGACACCAATTACCGCCAAGGAGAGCCTCTGCCCAGACACTTAATGGAATTCATTTTCCCATTTTCCAAATTTGTATAAGCAATTGCGAAAGTTGTGTCATGCCGCGAAGCGGCGTAAAATTTTCCGGTTTTTGACCGTGGATAGCTGTATTTTGACTGCTGCAAAGACAATTTTTACGATTTTACGATCAATTAGGAACGCGCGGGGGGGGGGAGCATACTTGTATCGAATGCCCCCCCCCCCCCCCCCCCCCAGATTCCTGCTGGGGAGGGGGGGGGGGAGGGGGGGGGGGGGGCATTTGCCCCTGATTCCCCCCCCGCCCCCTGGATCTGCAAGTGGGCCTCAAGATCAAGTCGAACCTCCTGTTTCCCGGAATCAGGTCTATTTTGACCTTACAGGTCTCATTCAAGGTCAAATGCAATGTCAAATGACGGGGGATGCTGTAGCGCCCAAAGTTTGCGTCCTATTGCTACACAAATGGTCTCAAACGATGCCCGTGCCCATTTCCAGGATGACAAGCATTATTAGAGTAAATGTGTTGCCCGTGACCTTCAAGATTCAGATTCAGATTCGTGTATTTAGTAATAAATCCACCTCAGTGGCTTTTCATTATTACACGTCATGATACATAAGGGTTGAGATGGGCTCACAAATACATGCACTCAAATACACATTTACAGTTCACACATCAGATCGCAACACACGCACAATACCACCAGAACTCATGACCATCCAAGTTACGTATGCAAACCGCGCTGTGCCATGTGTTGCTTCAGTTGTCGTCTGAAAGCCGTAGGCGTATTGTGTGGTGCAAATGACAGTTGGTTGTAGGAGAGCACCGCACTGTAGCTGAGTGTTTTGCGACCGGTTTCAGTTCTTATTTGCGGCAAGGTGATTGAAGTTGAGTTCCTGGTTCCGTGGGTGTGACGTTGATCGCCGGTTTCTCCTATGGTGTCAGAGAGTGCTCTAGGTAGTCCAGTAGCAATCACATTATGGACCGTACATAACCTGTGATAGTACATCAACTCACCGGCGCTCATCCATCGCAAATATCGGAATACATCAGACACGTGATCGTACCGACGCCGTCCGGTGACCACCCGAGCACAGAAGTTCAGGATCTTCTGCACCCTGCGCATTTGAAGCTCGCCACACGTACCGTAGACAGATATTCCGTACCTCACAATTGATATCACAATTGATATCAAGGTCAAAGGACGGGGAACGCTGTAGCGCCCAACTTTGGGGCTAACTTGAAGGTCATGGGACACAGCTCTAAGAATGCTTGTCATTCTGGAAATGGAAAGGACGGGGAAAATCCCATCCTTTGACCCTGAATTTGTCATTAAAGGTCACGGGGCTTGACCTTGAAGATCACGGGGCACAACTCTGAACATTCTTGTCATCTTGGAACTGTGCACGAGGAATCGTTTGAGACCAATTTGTCGCGATCGGACGGTAACTTTGGGCGCTACAGCGTTCCCCGTCGCTTGACCTTGAATTTGATCTTGAAGGAGACCAGTAAGGTGAAAATGGACCTGATTTTTGAAAGCAGGAGGTTCGTTTTGACATTACGACCAAATCGCGTAAAAATCGGTGACCGACGCTGAAGATGTTTCTGTGTAGCTTTGGACATCATGGACATTGGACATTGATCCAAGCTATTTTTAGGCGCCCCGAGTGTGAAAGGTACAATACGTCAGCACCTTCAACGCCTTGCCAGGCATATTTACAAAAAGTGTCACGGTTATTTCATGGGGGTCCAGGCCTCTTCGTATGCGCCATCCAGGACGTTATCGGTAGTGGGAGAGCCCCCCCCCCCCCCCTCCCCCGGGGGGCAAAAGCGTGTTATTGGTTTCGAAGGTCACGGGTGCCCGGTCGCCTTCGGAGGGAAGCTGAAAGCGTCAGGGTGCCATCATTCTGAGTGCGCCGGGACACCGCATCGCTTTCGGGCCGGCAAGGTGCCATTCAGGGGCGGTATGATACCTTCCGAGGGTAGGCCTTCCGAGGGTGGCAAGACGTCTTTCGAACTTCGAAGGCGGCATATTGCACTCTGAGGGCGGCAAAATGTCTTCCGAGGGCGGCAAAATGTTTTCCGAGGGCGATATGATGCTTTCCGAGGGCGGCATAATGCGCTCTGGGGGCGGCAAGATGCCTTCCGAGGGCGGCAATATGTCTCCGAAGGCGGCATGATGCCTTCCAAGAGCAGCATAATGCGCTTTGAGGACAGCAGGATGCCTTCCGAGGGCAGCATATTGGACTCTGAGGGCGGCATAATGTGATCTGAGGGCGGTAAGATGCCTTCCGAGGGCCACAAGACATCTTCCGAGGTCGGCATAATGTACTTCAAGGGCAGCAAAATGTCTTCCGAGGGCGACAAGATGTTTTCCGAGGGCGGCATACTACTTTCCGAGGGCGGCATAATGTTCTCTGATCTCTGAGGAGGGCATGATGCCTTCCGAGGGCGGCATAATGCGATCTGAGGGCGGCAACATGCCTTCCGAGGGCGGCAAGATGTTTTCCGAGGGCGGCATGATGCCTTCCGAGGGCGGCCTTCCGAGGGCGGAGATGTACCTTCTGAGGACGGCATAATGCGTTGTGAGGGCGGCAAGATGTCTTCTGAGGGTGCCAGGGTGCCTTTCAAGAGTGTTGCGACGCTGTCGGTAGACACAAGGGCGCCCTGGGGGCCTCCCGAGAACGCTACAGCGCCTTCGGCGCCGGCAAATCCTTTACAAAAACGGCGTCGCGGCGTCTTCGGCGCCGTTTTCTAAGGCAGGGGGCTTCAGCCTTTACGCCTCCCCCCCCCCCCCCCACTGGATCCGCCACTGACCTCTGATCTTCTGTTGACAGTGTATAAGCGCGGCACGACCCAGTGCGGTCCGGAGATCCCGCACACGGTGCAGCAGAGGATCCACAGCGGCATCAACAGCCTCGTGAACCTCTACCTCCCACTGGGCGTCATGATCTTCTGCTACTTCAGAATCTTCCAAGAGATCCGCGCACACCTGGGCAGGTCAGCTAGCCGGCGGCGGAGGAGGGCATGTTCGGAAATGTAGCTGAATGCATGACGACATCTCATCTTGCATACATGTTTCAAGGTCAAACACTCATTCGAGTCAGTGGCGTACACAAGACATACAGCTATATGGTTGTATGACACAGCTATCTTTTTATCTATCGTTTACTTGTGAGAGTTGTTCTGAATTCTGCGATCAATTTTCTATGATAAAAAATTGTTTCCACAATGGAGACCACCTGGCTCACAAGGTTGGCATTTTATCACACGTCGCTCCCATATAAGGAGCGGGAAACATTTAAAATACCGTTTGATACGAAGATTTATAGTGTTTTTGTCTTATGATCAAAGCCTAGCATGCCAATCCGAGCGGCACCCGAAATATACCGTCGCTATTTATCCGGGCTTTGATGCGGCTTTGATGCGGTCAGCTCCCGTTACATGGCGTCACTCTAGAACGCACCGCTCCGACGAATGCTTGTATCTTTCAGCTGCAGTAAACACACTGTTTACAGGCGCGGATCTAGGATTTCGGTCAGGGGGGGGGGCATGCACAAAGTTACGCCCTACGGGCGCGTTTGTATGGTGCGACATGGGCGCGACCTGGGCTCAGGGGGGGGGGGGACCCTAGCACCCCCTCCCCCTGGATCCGCGGCTGCTTTATCGCAAATGGTGAGGTTGAAAGCAGACTCATCTGTGAACACCTCGGCGACATATGATGTTCTCAGTCGTATAGGGTTGGTAAAAGCGTGGACATTTGGAGACTTCTAAAGTCATCTAGTAAAACCAATAACCATAATCCACTTATGATATTTACTTGATCCGCCTGACATTCGCCTTGCTAAGAAAGGGTTCGCTCAATGCGTCTTGTATTCGTAACTGTTGTTGTGGTGCGTCTGACAAAATAAATGAAGCCGTAGTGTGACGTTCCTGAGTTATAAGTTAAGTCATTTCTGGGGAGTATTTTTCATAGTCGTAGGAACAAGGGGGGGGGGAATGGCCCCCGCTTTTCGTTTTTTTCTTCTTCTTCAAATATTTGATAAATATATTTTATAAAATATTGATATTTGATAAAATATTATTAATACATTTTAAATTAGTTTTGTTAGGTGGCAAACGATTCGCCAAGGCGAGAGGAGCCCAAGTATGTAAATAAATATTGCGTAGGGGTTTAGTTTCTATCAAGACAAGATCCAAGTTTTATGATTTTTTGTCTCATCTAGACAGTCAGGAATGCGCCGATGAAAGGGTTGGCTTAAGGCCGAATAGACAAGTAGAGCTTGTCGGTCAGTGTACGTGACGGTCAGTGCGAACCAGGTCGTCAAGCGGTACAGCTGTATGTCTTGTGTACGCCACTGACTCGAATGAGTGTTTGACCTTGAAACATGTATGCAAGATGAGATGTCGTCGTCATGGGCGCTGCTCGGTAATGGACTTGTGTAGGTTCAATATTGCGCTTGATCTCTTTGTCAATTATTTCCTTCCTCGTTCCGATAAAGTACGTGATTCTACACGGACATATATTACTGCAAGGTTAAGGTGAGGTTACATTGTTTATGTAGAATTTAACCAACACCAACACACTCATAGACTATTCAGTATTCCCTACATGTCTAATTGAAGTTACATGGATTATACGGACAGTACCCACACCAACACACACACACACACACACACACACACACACACACACACACACACACACACACACACACACACACACACACACACACACACACACACACACACACACACACACACACACACACACACACACACACACACACACACACACACACACACACACACACACACACACACACACACACACACACACACACACACACACACACACACACACACACACACACACACACACACACACACACACACACACACACACACACACACACACACACACACACACACACACACACACACACACACACACACACACACACACACACACACACACACACACACACACACACACACACACACACACACACACACACACACACACACACACACACACACACACACACACACACACACACACACACACACACACACACACACACACACACACACACACACACACACACACACACACACACACACACACACACACACACACACACACACACACACACACACACACACACACACACACACACACACACACACACACACACACACACACACACACACACAGACACACACACACACACACACACACACACACACACACACACACACACACACACACACACACACACACACACACACACACACACACACACACACACACACACACACACACACACACACACACAGACACACACACACACACACACACACACACACACACACACACACACACACACACACACACACACACACACACACACACACACACACACACACACACACACACACACACACACACACACACACACACACACACACACACACACGCACGCACGCACGCACGCACGCACGCACGCACGCACGCACGCACGCACGCACGCACGCACGCACGCACGCACGCACGCACGCACGCACGCACGCACGCACGCACGCACGCACGCACGCACGCACGCACGCACGCACGCACGCACGCACGCACGCACGCACGCACGCACGCACGCACGCATCGCTATACTTCATCGCTATACTTGATAACATTCTATATAAAATATAATCATCAACATCAACATTGTCAAGGTAATTAAACATAGAAAACAACGAGATATCTGGTGAACATATATCAGACAGGCGCAGAAATCAAAGCTTAAATTAAAGTACCGTGTCTAAATTATATGAGATAAGATGCTGCAAACTGCGTTTGCAGCCATGACACAACTCTCGTCTCCCACGACTGCGATTCGAACTTCTGACGTCACAAGTCCAGTACTATTCGAGTCTATTTTAAGATCCGCCTTATGCGGATAGTGTCAGTCTTATTATTCAAAGCGGCTTGGATACGGCTGTTAACCCTCGCCTGGGTAGGGCAAAATCACTACGTGCTCGACACAGACATAAACGTCTGATACTTAGACGACGGTACACTGGCGGGTCCAATGCCACTCGTCATCTCCAGCATCCAACGGGTCAAGGCAGAAATGGACAAAGTGGGCCTTAGCATTAATGCAGTAAAGTGTGAGGTCACATTCCTGGGAGCAGACACACGTCAAGGTAAGCCCAACGCTCTACAGCAGCTCCAAAACGTCACGTCCGACATCCGGGAAGTTTCCATGGACGAGTTAGAGCTGCTTGGCGCGCCCATACACGATCCTCAGATAAGACGCAGGCTACTACTTGGCCAACATATGGTAGAAAAGCTTAGCAGACGTCTCAAGGCTGTGGATGAGGTACACCAGGCGTTCTTCTTACTTAAGAATTGCGTGGCTCTCCCTCGCCTCTTGTATCTTCTGCGCAGTTCTCCGGCCTGCCGTCACCCTCCACTGCTCACCAGGATCGACGATGCCGTTCGCCGTGGCGTGGAGACCATCACGAACGTCCAACTGCATGGTGATGCTTGGCGGCAGGCGACTCTGCCAGTTAGCCTCGGTGGGCTTGGTGTGAGGATGACGGCCGATCTTGCCCTGCCTTCTCAGTGCTCACCTCGCATCACATGTAGCGTCAGCTGACACGATAGCGATCATCAACGGCTCCGTCGCTACTCGTGTTAGCGAGGCCACACGGCATCTTATCGCTGAGTGGGAACGACGTACAGGCCTGACGCCGCCGGAAGAGCCTAGGCAGCGGCACCAACGTGAGTGGGATCGCGCAGGGGAAGAGAAATCGGCAAGCAGATGTTGAAAAACAGCACCGAAGAAGTGGAACTCGCCCAACTCCGAGCCGCTGCGCAGCCACACTCCGGCGCCTGGCTAAACGCCTTCCCGTTCCCAGCCGCCTACGTCGGCACACTGCTTGACTCAGACACCCTGCGGACGGCAGTCGCCCTGCGGGTTGGCGCAGAGATCTGTGCTCCTCATCGCTGCCGCTGCGGAATCGAAATCGACGAGCGTGGCCTGCACGGTCTCTGCTGCCAACTGAGCGCCGGACGCTTCTCGCGCCATGCGGTGCTGAACAATGTGATTAAGCGCGGGATGGCGACCGCTGGCATGCCAGCGGTTCTCGAGCCGGCTGGTTTGGACCGCGGGGATGGACGGCGCCCGGACGGCATCACAACCTTCCCCTACGCAGAAGGAAAGTGCCTCGTCTGGGACGCCACCTGCGTCGACACCTTCTGCGCCTCGTCAGTCACTGCGTCCGCAGTACGGGCGAGCGTTGCTGCAACCGCTGCCGAAGGGCGCAAACGCCGGCGATATGCCGATATAAGCCGGCGCTATTTGTTTCGACCTGTCGCCGTTGAGACGTCCGGCGCGCTCGGCCCGGACAGTCACTCCTTCTTAAAGGGATTATACGTTTTTTTCCCCAGAATAATTGAGTTACATAGTAAAACTTACTTATAAAGGTGGTAGAAGTCACACGGTAGTCACATTTTATGGAAATTACCTCTTCTGCACGTAAGGACATTTCGTGGTGCGCGGTGATGCCATTTTTTCAATTTTTCATGAATTTTCATGCCAAAAAAAAAATAATACGCCACCACCAAATTCTCAACGCTAAACGCCGCAAGGAAAAAAAACACACAAAAACACAAAACACGAACGTACAGCCTATGTAGTAATAAAGAGTCCCGTAAGAATTGAATTGAATAATCTTTTTGTGATCCAGTGTAGGACTTGCAGATAATTAAAAGCTCTAAAATAGATGAAAAACGCAAAAACGCATGGCATTACTTGCCCGGCTTAGAGCGTCTTTAATTTAGTAACTCCTTCTGCAATCATTATCCAGATGGCAAAGAGCGCAAGAATAATCACGTTTGCCAAGGTGGTTTACATCAAGGCGATATGTTTACATAGCAATTTCACACAATTTCGCAATTTCAGGCTTACCTTCATGTAAAGGTAAGCTTAATTCAATTCATTTATATTGATATGGGGGTGGCCGTTCGGGAGAAGTGTCCTGGGGCGGAATTGGCCTCCATCTTGGATTTTTCTCTTCACGGTCACGTGACCTTCTTTATGGTGAACGTGCTATAGTAAACAGCAAATAAACCCTCTTGCGGCAGCTTGCTTCTGAGTTCGTAACCGCTAATTTGTTTCAACCGTGCAGATTACTGCACCATCGAATGTTATGTAGATTATGAGATAAGAAAGTGATGGACAGTCACTTTCTGTGACTGTCCATCAAGTACTCGTATGCCGATCAAGTACTCGTTATCTGGTACAAGTCTCGAAAAACGCCAAAGTCTTAACGCTGATAATTGCTGAAATAATGGACTAAATGAGCATTGAGGTCCATGGTATATGTTTTAAATGTGTTTAAAGCTCATACAAGTGCAAAAGAGTCCACTTCCTTTCAGCACGGAAACCCGTATAATCCCTTTATAGGAGCTCGGCCGACACATCGTTCAGGCAACTGGAGACCGACGGGACATGGAGCGCCTAATGCAGCGCTTATCGGTGGCAGTGGTGCGCGGTAACGCTACTGCCGTGCTACTGGCTGCGGGCAGAGACGCAGGAGCTGCTAGACCCAGAATCGCCCGCTCCGAAATGGGAGTTGCAGTGATGAAGGCTACAGCCAAGAAAGCTGAAGCTGACGAAGAAAACTCCGAACTGAATTCTGGCTCAAAAGAAATGCAGTCACCACTTCCAGTTTCGGCGTTAACCGGCCTAAAAAAACTACACCTGTTACATGAACGCCGTTGTGCAGTGCATCAACAACACGCCAGACCTCAACACCTTCTTCGCCAACGAGTTCCACCAGGACTGCATCAATCACGACAGTGAGCTGTCACGTGGCGAGGTGGCCCAGAAGCTGGCAGCTGTTATCAAGGTCCTCTGGAGTGGCCACTACAGATCAGTGGCGCTGAACGACCTGAAAGCTGTGATAGGCCGATACCACGCGCGCTTCCGTGGCTCGGAGCAGCAGGATGCATACGAGTTCCTCCTGCGCCTGCTAGATGCTCTGCATGATGACTTGAGCGAGGTGCACCGCAAACAACCGCTCAAGGAGCAGAAGAACGATGGTGTGCCGCAAACAACCGCTCAAGGAGCAGAAGAACGATGGTGTGCCGCAAACAACCGCTCAAGGAGCAGAAGAACGATGGTGTGCCGCAAACAACCGCTCAAGGAGCAGAAGAACGATGGTGTGCCGCAAACAACCGCTCAAGGAGCAGAAGAACGATGATGTGCCGGACGCGCGCGCTGCTAAGCTCGCGTGGGACGATTTCAAGAGCAGCAACCGTTCGTTCATCCTGAACCTTTTCTGGGGCCAGCACAAGTCGACGTTACGGTGCTCGTGCTGTGGCAACCAGTCGACCAAGTTCGATACTTTTTCACACCTCTCCGTACCTATGGCTGCCAGGCCGAGCTGCGGCTCGCTGTACGAGTGCATCGAGCTGTACCTGGCCAGAGACACCATCAGCGGCTGGACGTGTCCAAAATACAAGAGCAGTACTCAGGCCACCAGGCGGCTGGACATCTGGCGCCTGCCGCCCGTGCTCATCATTCACATACAGAGGTTCTGCAACGATGGCATCTGGCGGAAAAACCAGTCGAACTTACAATTCCCGCTGGAAAACCTGGACATGTCGCCTTACGTCCTCAACCAGAAGGCGCAATACCGTCACCACATGTACCACCTCTGCGGCGTGGTGAACCACTCCGGCTCGATGGAGAGCGGACACTACACGACCTTCTGTAGCTGCGTCAACTCGGGCCGCTGGCACAAGTTCGACGACCAAGAGGTGTACCAGCTGAACAGCAGGGCCGTGCAGAACCCAGTCAGCTACATCCTCTTCTACTCGGCCGTCAACCGCCGGGTTTGGCGAGCGGCGTGTCTGCCTCTGATCAGTGATATACGTTTTCAGGGATCCGTGATTTGTCGTGTCTGTGTGTGTATGTTTGTGTACCGCATTTTCTACCGCATTTTCTTATAATATATTGTTTATTGAACTTCAAAAAAGACAGACTGAGGTATGCATACCTACAGTCAGAAAGGCTGTGAGTTATGAGTGCATGCGGTCAGAAATACTGAGGTATGAATACCTAGTCAGAAAGGCTGTGAGGTATGAGTGCATGCGGTCAGAAAGACTGAGGTATGAATACCTACAGTCAGAAAGGCTGTGAGGTATGAGTGCGTGCGGTCAGAGGGGCTGTGATGTATGAGTGCATGTGGTCAGAGGGGCTGTGAGGTATGAGTGCATGCGGTCAGAGGGGCTGTAAGGTATGAGTGCATGCGGTCAGAGGGGCTGTGATGTATGAGTGCGTGCGGTCAGAGGGGCTGTGAGGTATGAGTGCGTGCGGTCAAAGGGGCTGTGAGGTATGAGTGCGTGCGGTCAGAGGGGCTGTGAGGTATGAGTGCGTGCGGTCAGAGGGGCTGTGAGGTATGAGTGCGTGCGGTCAGAGGGGCTGTGAGGTATGAGTGCGTGCGGTCAGAGGGGCTGTGAGGTATGAGTGCGTGCGGTCAGAGGGGCTGTGAGGTATGAGTGTGTGCGGTCAGTCTCAGTCAGAAAGACGGTGAGGTATGAGTGCGTGTGGTCAGAGGGGCTGTGAGGTATGAGTGCGTGCGGTCAGAGGGGCTGTGAGGTATGAGTGCGTGCGGTCAGACTCAGTCAGAAAGACGGTGATGTATGAGTGCGTGCGGTCAGAGGAGCTGTGATGTATGAGTGCATGCGGTCAGAGGGGCTGTGATGTATGAGTGCATGCGGTCAGAGGGGCTGTGAGGTATGAGTGCGTGCGGTCAGATGACTGAGTCAACACGACCCGGCTATTGATCCTACGGGCGTGTTTGTTTAATTCAGCCAGCTCCGTTCTTCACATCGATGGAGGTGTTTTCGACGATGATGGGTTGGCTGGCGAAATATGTACAGCTTCCAACAGGCTGGAGTTGGGTGGCGAAATATGTACAGCTTCCAACAGGCTGGAGTTGGGTGGCGAAATATGTACAGCTTCCAACAGGCTGGAGTTGGGTGGCGAAATATCCGCAGCTTCCAACAGGCTGGAGTTGGGTGGCGAAATATGTACAGCTTCCAACAGGCTGGAGTTGGGTGGCGAAATATGTACAGCTTCCAACAGGCTGGAGTTGGGTGGCGAAATATCCGCAGCTTCCAACAGGCTGGAGTTGGGTGGCGAAATATGTACAGCTTCCAACAGGCTGGAGTTGGGTGGCGAAATATGTACAGCTTCCAACAGGCTGGAGTTGGGTGGCGAAATATGTACAGCTTCCATCAGGCTGGAGTTGGGTGGCGAAATATGTACAGCTTCCAACAGGCTGGAGTTGGGTGGCGAAATATCCGCAGCTTCCAACAGGCTGGAGTTGGCTGGCGAAATATGTACAGCTTCCAACAGGCTGGAGTTGGCTGGCGAAATATGTACAGCTTCCAACAGGCTGGAGTTGGGTGGCGAAATATGTACAGCTTCCAACAGGCTGGAGTTGGGTGGCGAAATATGTACAGCTTCCATCAGCCTGGAGTTGGGTGGCGAAATATGTATAGCTTCCATCAGGCTGGAGCTGGCTGGCGAAATATGTACAGCTTCCAACAGGCTGGAGTTGGGTGGCGAAATATCCGCAGCTTCCAACAGGCTGGAGTTGGGTGGCGAAATATGTACAGCTTCCAACAGGCTGGAGTTGGCTGGCGAAATATGTACAGCTTCCAACAGGCTGGAGTTGGGTGGCGAAATATCCGCAGCTTCCAACAGGCTGGAGTTGGGTGGCGAAATATGTACAGCTTCCAACAGGCTGGAGTTGGCTGGCGAAATATGTACAGCTTCCAACAGGCTGGAGTTGGGTGGCGAAATATGTACAGCTTCCAACAGGCTGGAGTTGGGTGGCGAAATATGTATAGCTTCCATCAGGCTGGAGTTGGCTGTCGAAATATGTACAGCTTCCAACAGGCTGGAGTTGGGTGGCGAAATATGTACAGCTTCCAACAGGCTGGAGTTGGGTGGCGAAATATGTACAGCTTCCAACAGGCTGGAGTTGGCTGGCGAAATATGTACAGCTTCCAACAGGCTGGAGTTGGGTGGCGAAATATGTACAGCTTCCAACAGGCTGGAGTTGGGTGGCGAAATATGTACAGCTTCCAACAGGCTGGAGTTGGGTGGCGAAATATGTATAGCTTCCATCAGGCTGGAGTTGGCTGGCGAAATATGTACAGCTTCCAACAGGCTGGAGTTGGGTGGCGAAATATCCGCAGCTTCCAACAGGCTGGAGTTGGCTGGCGAAATATGTACAGCTTCCAACAGGCTGGAGTTGGGTGGCGAAATATGTACAGCTTCCAACAGGCTGGAGTTGGGTGGCGAAATATGTACAGCTTCCAACAGGCTGGAGTTGGGTGGCGAAATATGTACAGCTTCCATCAGCCTGGAGTTGGGTGGCGAAATATGTATAGCTTCCATCAGGCTGGAGTTGGCTGGCGAAATATGTACAGCTTCCAACAGGCTGGAGTTGGGTGGCGAAATATCCGCAGCTTCCAACAGGCTGGAGTTGGGTGGCGAAATATGTACAGCTTCCAACAGGCTGGAGTTGGCTGGCGAAATATGTACAGCTTCCAACAGGCTGGAGTTGGGTGGCGAAATATCCGCAGCTTCCAACAGGCTGGAGTTGGGTGGCGAAATATCCGCAGCTTCCAACAGGCTGGAGTTGGGTGGCGAAATATCCGCAGCTTCCAACAGGCTGGAGTTGGGTGGCGAAATATGTACAGCTTCCAACAGGCTGGAGTTGGGTGGCGAAATATCCGCAGCTTCCAACAGGCTGGAGTTGGGTGGCGAAATATGTACAGCTTCCAACAGGCTGGAGTTGGGTGGCGAAATATCCGCAGCTTCCAACAGGCTGGAGTTGGGTGGCGAAATATGTACAGCTTCCAACAGGCTGGAGTTGGGTGGCGAAATATGTACAGCTTCCAACAGGCTGGAGTTGGGTGGCGAAATATGTACAGCTTCCAACAGGCTGGAGTTGGCTGGCGAAATATGTACAGCTTCCAACAGGCTGGAGTTGGGTGGCGAAATATGTACAGCTTCCAACAGGCTGGAGTTGGGTGGCGAAATATGTACAGCTTCCAACAGCCTGGAGTCGGGTGGCGAAATATGTACAGCTTCCAACAGGCTGGAGTTGGGTGGCGAAATATGTACAGCTTCCAACAGGCTGGAGTTGGCTGGCGAAATATGTACAGCTTCCAACAGGCTGGAGTTGGGTGGCGAAATATGTACAGCTTCCATCAGGCTGGAGTTGGCTGGCGAAATATGTACAGCTTCCAACAGGCTGGAGTTGGGTGGCGAAATATGTATAGCTTCCAACAGGCTGGAGTTGGGTGGCGAAATATATACAGCTTCCATCAGCCTGGAGTTGGGTGGCGAAATATCCGCAGCTTCCAACAGGCTGGAGTTGGGTGGCGAAATATGTACAGCTTCCAACAGGCTGGAGTTGGCTGGCGAAATATGTACAGCTTCCATCAGCCTGGAGTTGGGTGGCGAAATATCCGCAGCTTCCAACAGGCTGGAGTTGGCTGGCGAAATATGTATAGCTTCCAACAGGCTGGAGTTGGGTGGCGAAATATGTACAGCTTCCAACAGGCTGGAGTTGGCTGGCGAAATATGTACAGCTTCCAACAGCCTGGAGTTGGCTGGCGAAATATGTACAGCTTCCAACAGGCTGGAGTTGGGTGGCGAAATATGTATAGCTTCCAACAGGCTGGAGTTGGCTGGCGAAATATGTACAGCTTCCAACAGGCTGGAGTTGGGTGGCGAAATATGTATAGCTTCCAACAGGCTGGAGTTGGCTGGCGAAATATGTACAGCTTCCATCAGCCTGGAGTTGGGTGGCGAAATATCCGCAGCTTCCAACAGGCTGGAGTTGGGTGGCGAAATATGTACAGCTTCCAACAGGCTGGAGTTGGGTGGCGAAATATGTACAGCTTCCAACAGGCTGGAGTTGGCTGGCGAAATATGTATAGCTTCCAACAGGCTGGAGTTGGGTGGCGAAATATGTACAGCTTCCAACAGGCTGGAGTTGGGTGGCGAAATATCCGCAGCTTCCAACAGGCTGGAGTTGGGTGGCGAAATATGTACAGCTTCCAACAGGCTGGAGTTGGGTGGCGAAATATGTACAGCTTCCATCAGGCTGGAGTTGGGTGGCGAAATATGTACAGCTTCCAACAGGCTGGAGTTGGGTGGCGAAATATGTACAGCTTCCAACAGGCTGGAGTTGGGTGGCGAAATATGTACAGCTTCCATCAGGCTGGAGTTGGGTGGCGAAATATGTATAGCTTCCATCAGGCTGGAGTTGGCTGGCGAAATATGTACAGCTTCCAACGGGCTGGAGTTGGGTGGCGAAATATGTATAGCTTCCAACAGGCTGGAGTTGGCTGGCGAAATATGTACAGCTTCCAACAGGCTGGAGTTGGCTGGCGAAATATGTACAGCTTCCAACAGGCTGGAGTTGGGTGGCGAAATATGTACAGCTTCCAACAGGCTGGAGTTGGCTGGCGAAATATGTACAGCTTCCAACAGGCTGGAGTTGGGTGGCGAAATATGTACAGCTTCCAACAGGCTGGAGTTGGGTGGCGAAATATGTACAGCTTCCAACAGGCTGGAGTTGGGTGGCGAAATATGTATAGCTTCCATCAGGCTGGAGTTGGCTGGCGAAATATGTACAGCTTCCAACAGGCTGGAGTTGGGTGGCGAAATATGTACAGCTTCCATCAGCCTGGAGTTGGGTGGCGAAATATGTATAGCTTCCATCAGGCTGGAGTTGGCTGGCGAAATATGTACAGCTTCCAACAGGCTGGAGTTGGGTGGCGAAATATCCGCAGCTTCCAACAGGCTGGAGTTGGGTGGCGAAATATGTACAGCTTCCAACAGGCTGGAGTTGGCTGGCGAAATATGTACAGCTTCCAACAGGCTGGAGTTGGGTGGCGAAATATCCGCAGCTTCCAACAGGCTGGAGTTGGGTGGCGAAATATCCGCAGCTTCCAACAGGCTGGAGTTGGGTGGCGAAATATCCGCAGCTTCCAACAGGCTGGAGTTGGGTGGCGAAATATGTACAGCTTCCAACAGGCTGGAGTTGGGTGGCGAAATATCCGCAGCTTCCAACAGGCTGGAGTTGGGTGGCGAAATATGTACAGCTTCCAACAGGCTGGAGTTGGGTGGCGAAATATCCGCAGCTTCCAACAGGCTGGAGTTGGGTGGCGAAATATGTACAGCTTCCAACAGGCTGGAGTTGGGTGGCGAAATATGTACAGCTTCCAACAGGCTGGAGTTGGGTGGCGAAATATGTACAGCTTCCAACAGGCTGGAGTTGGCTGGCGAAATATGTACAGCTTCCAACAGGCTGGAGTTGGGTGGCGAAATATGTACAGCTTCCAACAGGCTGGAGTTGGGTGGCGAAATATGTACAGCTTCCAACAGCCTGGAGTCGGGTGGCGAAATATGTACAGCTTCCAACAGGCTGGAGTTGGGTGGCGAAATATGTACAGCTTCCAACAGGCTGGAGTTGGCTGGCGAAATATGTACAGCTTCCAACAGGCTGGAGTTGGGTGGCGAAATATGTACAGCTTCCATCAGGCTGGAGTTGGCTGGCGAAATATGTACAGCTTCCAACAGGCTGGAGTTGGGTGGCGAAATATGTATAGCTTCCAACAGGCTGGAGTTGGGTGGCGAAATATATACAGCTTCCATCAGCCTGGAGTTGGGTGGCGAAATATCCGCAGCTTCCAACAGGCTGGAGTTGGGTGGCGAAATATGTACAGCTTCCAACAGGCTGGAGTTGGCTGGCGAAATATGTACAGCTTCCATCAGCCTGGAGTTGGGTGGCGAAATATCCGCAGCTTCCAACAGGCTGGAGTTGGCTGGCGAAATATGTATAGCTTCCAACAGGCTGGAGTTGGGTGGCGAAATATGTACAGCTTCCAACAGGCTGGAGTTGGCTGGCGAAATATGTACAGCTTCCAACAGCCTGGAGTTGGCTGGCGAAATATGTACAGCTTCCAACAGGCTGGAGTTGGGTGGCGAAATATGTATAGCTTCCAACAGGCTGGAGTTGGCTGGCGAAATATGTACAGCTTCCAACAGGCTGGAGTTGGGTGGCGAAATATGTATAGCTTCCAACAGGCTGGAGTTGGCTGGCGAAATATGTACAGCTTCCATCAGCCTGGAGTTGGGTGGCGAAATATCCGCAGCTTCCAACAGGCTGGAGTTGGGTGGCGAAATATGTACAGCTTCCAACAGGCTGGAGTTGGGTGGCGAAATATGTACAGCTTCTAACAGGCTGGAGTTGGCTGGCGAAATATGTATAGCTTCCAACAGGCTGGAGTTGGGTGGCGAAATATGTACAGCTTCCAACAGGCTGGAGTTGGGTGGCGAAATATCCGCAGCTTCCAACAGGCTGGAGTTGGGTGGCGAAATATGTGCAGCTTCCAACAGGCTGGAGTTGGGTGGCGAAATATGTACAGCTTCCATCAGGCTGGAGTTGGGTGGCGAAATATGTACAGCTTCCAACAGGCTGGAGTTGGGTGGCGAAATATGTACAGCTTCCAACAGGCTGGAGTTGGGTGGCGAAATATGTACAGCTTCCATCAGGCTGGAGTTGGGTGGCGAAATATGTATAGCTTCCATCAGGCTGGAGTTGGCTGGCGAAATATGTACAGCTTCCAACAGGCTGGAGTTGGGTGGCGAAATATGTATAGCTTCCAACAGGCTGGAATTGGCTGGCGAAATATGTACAGCTTCCAACAGGCTGGAGTTGGCTGGCGAAATATGTACAGCTTCCAACAGGCTGGAGTTGGGTGGCGAAATATGTACAGCTTCCAACAGGCTGGAGTTGGCTGGCGAAATATGTACAGCTTCCAACAGGCTGGAGTTGGGTGGCGAAATATGTACAGCTTCCAACAGGCTGGAGTTGGGTGGCGAAATATGTACAGCTTCCAACAGGCTGGAGTCAGGTGGCGAAATATCCGCAGCTTCCATCAGCCTGGAGTCGGGAAGATAAATATGTGCAGCGTCCAACAGCTTCGCTTCGCCTGGTGAAATATGTACAGCTTTCCACAGCCCGGCGGGCTTCCAGTCTCGTCGAATTCGGCTCCGAGCCGCTGTCTAATGTCAGGTCCTGCAGTTGATCTGGATTCGTATTGAAACGTCCAAAGAGTTCCCCCGTTGATCTTCAATATTGCCTGCCATCTCCGGCGCCGCTCAACCGACGAGCTTTCGCTCGGTTCTTCGCATGTTCGCTCGGCGATGTCTCCAATAGGCATCCAGAAGTCAGAAGTCAGTTCTCGCTCCAGTATTCGGTGCTTTCCGAGCAGATGTGACGTCACGTCACGTGACGCTTCAATCAGGAACAGCTGTATAGCAATCCGACTAATATCCTGATGCAGGTACACTCAAATAGAGGAGAAAAACGTAGATGATAGATTTAAGATTGTGATAAAGATCAACAGTCTTCAGATACAACAATATTTCGTGTTCAAAAGGGCAAGAAACTTCTTGGCTGCACATTGGTTGGAAAATGTTTTTTCTCAACATTACTTAGACAGCAAAGTTTGGATATATTGCATAGCATCTCGTGAATCTTGATTCATCTCATTTATATTTTCGGTAATCATCAATATAGTTCATGTTCACTTCAAGATATACGGTTGCAATGGTAATAAATCAATATATTTACATTTTGCGTGTCATGTAACGTGGACACATCAAATGTTTGCAATACATTTACGCTAGGAACGAACTCTGTTTTTTAGACATCCAACTTATAACTTTCACCTCCATTGAGTTTTCAAGAACAAAACACTAAAAATGTAGCTGTCGGCAAACTGACTTGAAAGAATGGCTATTGGATCAATCTATCTTCTATTCTTCTGAAGTAAACTGCAGCAGTTATGCTGAAGGGGGAGGGGTGAGTGGGTCCTGACGAAATAGCTACCATAAATCATCATTATACCACATAAGCGAGTCTTGGCTCGGCTGCGGAAATGACTGCTTCGCTATATAGTAAACAGCTCTGGCAGGGCAAAGCATCTCGACCCGTCAGAGAGTGCATTTGCTGACCCTGTCGGCCTTTCACGGATATTGCGACTAATTTCGCAGAGCGCCCCTCGAGTGGCATGTTTGTGGAGACTGCAGGGATCCGGGCGGGGATGTTGGCGTGGAGTGCTGACACGACACGAGCAGTGTGGGTCGCTGGGCCGCCGCGGCTCTCTCTCTCTCTCTCTCTCTGCTGTCAGTAGGAAATGGCATCTGTTGTAATGGGAGGCGGATTAATTAAGAAGTGGCTATTTTGAAGAAGGGGCATTTGAAAGGTCATTGAGATGGTGAGAAGCTGGTGACAGTGAGAAGCTGTCTGTCGCAGTGAGAAGCTGTCTGTGAAAGTGAGTAAATTGTCGGTGGCAGTGAGAAGTCTGTAGTAATGCGAAGTTGTTAGTGGCAGTGAGAAGTGGTCAGTGGTGGTGAGGTTTCATCGGTGGCAGTGGTACGTCGGAGGCGTGGCTTATGACCGTGACCGTGTGTGACACTGTCGGTACGTCGGAGGCGTGGCTTATGACCGTGACCGTGTGTGACACTGTCGGTACGTCGGAGGCGTGGCTTATGACCGTGACCGTGTGTCACACTGTCGGTACGTCGGAGGCGTGGCTTATGACCGTGACCGTGTGTCACACTGTCGGTACGTCGGAGGCGTGGCTTATGACCGTGACCGTGTGTGACACTGTCGGTACGTCGGAGGCGTGGCTTATGACCGTGACCGTGTGTGACACTGTCGGTACGTCGGAGGCGTGGCTTATGACCGTGACCGTGTGTGACACTGTCGGTACGTCGGAGGCGTGGCTTATGACCGTGACCGTGTGTGACACTGTCGGTACGTCGGAGGCGTGGCTTATGACCGTGACCGTGTGTGACACTGTCGGTACGTCGGAGGCGTGGCTTATGACCGTGACCGTGTGTCACACTGTCGGTACGTCGGAGGCGTGGCTTATGACCGTGACCGTGTGTCACACTGTCGGTACGTCGGAGGCGTGGCTTATGACCGTGACCGTGTGTCACACTGTCGGTACGTCGGAGGCGTGGCTTATGACCGTGACCGTGTGTCACACTGTCGGTACGTCGGAGGCGTGGCTTATGACCGTGACCGTGTGTGACACTGTCGGTACGTCGGAGGCGTGGCTTATGACCGTGACCGTGTGTCACACTGTCGGTACGTCGGAGGCGTGGCTTATGACCGTGACCGTGTGTCACACTGTCGGTACGTCGGAGGCGTGGCTTATGACCGTGACCGTGTGTCACACTGTCGGTACGTCGGAGGCGTGGCTTATGACCGTGACCGTGTGTCACACTGTCGGTACGTCGGAGGCGTGGCTTATGACCGTGATCGTGCGTCACACTGTCGGTACGTCGGAGGCGTGGCTTATGACCGTGACCGTGTGTCACACTGTCGGTACGTCGGAGGCGTGGCTTATGACCGTGACCGTGTGTGACACTGTCGGTACGTCGGAGGCGTGGCTTATGACCGTGACCGTGTGTCACACTGTCGGTACGTCGGAGGCGTGGCTTATGACCGTGACCGTGTGTCACACTGTCGGTACGTCGGAGGCGTGGCTTATGACCGTGACCGTGTGTCACACTGTCGGTACGTCGGAGGCGTGGCTTATGACCGTGACCGTGTGTGACACTGTCGGTACGTCGGAGGCGTGGCTTATGACCGTGACCGTGTGTCACACTGTCGGTACGTCGGAGGCGTGGCTTATGACCGTGACCGTGTGTCACACTGTCGGTACGTCGGAGGCGTGGCTTATGACCGTGACCGTGTGTCACACTGTCGGTACGTCGGAGGCGTGGCTTATGACCGTGACCGTGTGTCACACTGTCGGTACGTCGGAGGCGTGGCTTATGACCGTGACCGTGTGTGACACTGTCGGTACGTCGGAGGCGTGGCTTATGACCGTGACCGTGTGTCACACTGTCGGTACGTCGGAGGCGTGGCTTATGACCGTGACCGTGTGTGACACTGTCGGTACGTCGGAGGCGTGGCTTATGACCGTGACCGTGTGTGACACTGTCGGTACGTCGGAGGCGTGGCTTATGACCGTGACCGTGTGTCACACTGTCGGTACGTCGGAGGCGTGGCTTATGACCGTGACCGTGTGTGACACTGTCGGTACGTCGGAGGCGTGGCTTATGACCGTGACCGTGTGTGACACTGTCGGTACGTCGGAGGCGTGGCTTATGACCGTGACCGTGTGTGACACTGTCGGTACGTCGGAGGCGTGGCTTATGACCGTGACCGTGTGTCACACTGTCGGTACGTCGGAGGCGTGGCTTATGACCGTGACCGTGTGTCACACTGTCGGCAGGATGCGGGAGAATTCCAACATGGCGGAGCGGAGCAGCGTGCTGCAGCAGCAGCGGATCGCCATCACGCTGTTCCTCGTGCTGGCCTGCTTCCTGCTCTGCATGGCGCCCTACATGGTGTACTCCAACCTGCTGGCCGTGTCTCGCGGCGGCAAGTCCAACACCCCGCTCATCCTCAATCCGATCGTAAGTGCCGATGGTAGGAAGCGCAAATTTGATGTGTCATGAAGGTCACGAAGGGAAGCATGCAGCGAGAATCGGTAGGAAGTCTGGCCATACGATACTCTGAAATTCCTGAAAGGCATTAAAGGTTCGTTACTCTACTTGTGTCAAAGAGGCGATACTCAATAATTTCTGATTAGCATCCCTTGTGCGTTACCGTACTTTGTCAATGAGTGATGTTGCTGGAAGCTAGTCCAACTGGAGTATGATTTCTTACACTTAGCCCTTAGGCGGACGGAAGCATTTGCTCGTTAGAATTGCTTCACAAACAATGGAAGGATCGCTGAATACCTTCTAGAAAGAAACTGTTTAGTCCAACTAAAGTGCCCAACTCTTTCGATCGGGGACGCTAATATTTCTGGCAGGAGGCGTCCTTGATTGAGATGGCACATTATGATCACTCATCTCTAAACTAACACCAATCGAGTTCGCGAACCAGCACCTCCTGACGCGTGAACTACAAAGTTTGGCCTTCATTAAACTTCATAAGATCTGAAACTGTTAATAAGTTTCGATGAGCACAAGACTCCGCACTTACGCAATTAATAACTTTGGTCTGATACTTAATTATGTGCGTCGACAGCTTCTTTAAAAGGTGTCTTCTTTTCAGCGAGCTAGCAGCTCTGAACTTCTAAGATAAGCTCTAAGACTGGAAACTGTCCCGTTTGTCACAGCAATTCAACACGGCTGAGCGCGGTGGCAAAGCGCCTTGGTTGATTTTTCGGCGCCTTTGTCGACGGTGAGTTATTGTTTTTGCTGGTAACCAAGCAGATATACTCTAGCAATATTTAATGAAAAAATATACAACAAAATTGAAGTAGGTGTACCACTATACCAGCTCATGCGCCAATCCATAGTTTTGGGAACCAATACAATCTTGCTTTCGAAAGACGAGTTTGCAATCTTCGTTTTGATCGCACTTGCTCAGCAGATAAAACGGACCGTATTTTCAAGGTCTCCTCAACAAACTCTACTTGGCGAAATACTCTGGTCTTTGAGTTGAGTTGTCCATGCACTTATTCGGTCCCGTCTTATATGGATATTGGATGTAGTAGGGAAAAGCATGGAGTTGTAAATTTATTAATTACCGAGCGGGCGCGAAGCGCCCGTGAGGCTTCTCGTCAACTTACTAGACAAATTTACATTTGACCCGGCCCGACCCGTCCATACAGACGCTTTTCGGAAGCTAATAACTTTGCAACCACTGCTCCGATTGAGATCGGGTTTTCACCATTGGATAGGACCATCAAATCAATTTTGACTTTGTTATGGTGCGTTCTGATATGGCTGGTCCACAGCGCGTGGCACTCGCAGACGTCGAAATGAACCAAAATCATTCTTGATAAAAAAATGGCTTGATTTATCTAAGCATTCGTTTTTGTATACGCTGAAGCATGCAGCGCTCAGGACGTACTCCCTTTTGGCGGATTCGAGAAAGGAGATCATGTACAATTTAATGCAACTTAATTGTTATGTTGGCATGCGTGGAGGCCTGACAATTTGTATGGGGGACTAAAAGGACTAAAAGGACTAAAAGGACTATACTACCGCGTGTGCTCCCGTATCGTTTCATATTTCAACCCTGCTTTAGCTTTACCAGTGCGCGCCCGCTCGGTCATCGCCCAAAAAGGCGTTTTACTGGTGCATATTATTGCCAGTAACAATCTCATGCAGATGTGCCTGGCTCGTGTATAACCCCGACGCAAGATCTCGACTTAGGATCGCGATCCTGATTATCGATTGTCTCTGGAAATGTAACATTTATTCATCACATACAGCTACAAGTTGTGTTCTCCGATCGTCTCAGCTATAGCTACAGCAGATATCTCACACTATACAGGTCACAGAAGCGAATTGCTTTATTCTGTACTAGCCTCGATTTGTGCCTGACTATGGATCGGTAGCTGTGGCGCCGCCTACGATTTGTCTTACAACGACGTGGTGAGGACTACGAGCAGGGTTGTGCTCAACTCAGATTTTTTAGACTGACTCGACTCTGACTCATTTTCGAAGGGACTCTGGCTAAAATCTAACTCAAACGGGGCACAATGCTTTTGAGTCGACTCAACTTTGACTCATTCGCTTTTACCCCTGACTCAACTCTAGCTCATGGAGGTGGTGAAAGTTTCTAGAGTCGACTCATTTTTGACTCACGTTCAACTGACTTCACGACTTTGATTCAAATGTATTTTTGACTTGCAAAAACTCATTGGAATATGATATGTAAATACTTTTATTTTGATTCACACTGGATCAAGCACACAAATATAGCATTATCATAAATATATACTGCATCCAGCTGCATTGTGTGAACTTTCACACTTTTATGGTGTGAGCTTTCGATATCCAGACGTTCCCGACTGTGACAGACTAAGAGTGGCGTCTCAGATTCAACCCTGTCCGGCCGAACCCCTGTGACTGATAGTCTGATAAATGTACCACTCCACCACCAGCTGGCGCTGAGCTGAGTCAGGGATCAGAGCGTGATGCGCATATCGCTACTCTCTGACAGTCCGATACGCTTGGTCTGGTCTTATTTCGCCGGAAAATTCTCTGGGTGAAAAGTTGGTAATGGCGGGCTACTGGTTGGCTGTCAGGATTTTGGTATTCGAGTTGTACGTGAATAGCGTCGGTAGCTGCCAAGAATAAAGATTCGGGAACTGTCTGGACAGAGGTGATCTATTTGGTCAGAATGGTCAATGATTACAAGCGTGTTCAGCGACTAGTTCGGCCCGCTATCTTGTCGACGCCAACTTGTCGGGTCCGTGAAAGGCTAATGCATCGTTTGTCCATATAGTGGCGAGGTGACAGCTGTTTGGTTATATTTTCTCGCTAAAGCAGCTTTCAAACTCTTGATTCACAAATCTGGGCTGAGGCGTTTTTCGTTGTGTTGGCTCCAGCATTAGTGCATCGCTGATATATCTCGGCTTATGGTGCTGCGTAATGCTGAACACAGCCTGTCTCTGGGGGTGATTTAGGCATGAGTTCAGACAGGCGTGAAATTACGTCGGAGCATTGCAAAATGTCTGTCCCTCGTGTATGCAAAGTTCATGTCATCTGTATCGAGGCAGGGCACGTATATATCGAGGCGTGTACTTGTGTGTATGTATAATGCATGGGTAGACGGCAGACGCGGTGATATATTAAATCTGCACATTTATATATCAAGTTTCTTTACAATTTTTTTAGAAAACATACGCTGGTTGATAGATCTGGTTGAAATATGTGTCTGATATATATATATATATATATATATATATATATATATATATATATATATATATATATATATATATATATATATATATATATACATATCTTCATCTATATCACTAATTTTCTTGCCGCCTGTCTGTCTGTCTGTCTGTCTGTCTGTCGTTTGTGTATGTGTCCTCATTGCATTAGTCACATGCACAGCACAGACGGCAGCACCGATGACGGTGAAATTTACACACACGATAGCTTCAAGCTTCGTGGCGATCCACGACAAAAAATCCAGTCGCTCCGTTGTCTGTGTCGGTCATAGCACAGCACAGAGAATGTGATGTTTTCCTGTTTAGGCAATGATAAATCCAATCGAAATAGCCGGCGCTTGAAAAGCTTTTAGCATTAGCTCGATGCTATTGGTTCTAGGGGCCTCAGCTGAGCGGGGCCGCTAAATATATTAGTAAAGTAACCTTGGCTAAATAAATAAAACGCTGTAATACCTTTGGTCGGCGTAATTCGGGTCGGCAAAGATTGCCACCAAATATCATATTATTATATATATTCTCGAAGAACATGCTGCGCTTGAAACGCACTCCCAGTTGACGGATCAAAGGTTGACAAATGCAATTTTCCAACGATGCAGTGTAACCCCAAATAAGTTAACGGCACCACCGACGCCAACGGCGTCGCCTCTTCGCGCAGCGAAGCAAGCGCTTGTAATGCACTATTTCCCGCTTGTACCGCTTGTACCGCTTGTACCCGCTTGACCGCTTGTAATACACTATTTCCAGTCACTCTTCGTAGCGTTCCGCCGGGGTCAATGGCTGCACTGCGGATATACGAGTGGCATGCAGGAAATGCCATTGGATGCACCGTTTTAATCTAAATGTCATCACATAACAATTTTTTCCGACAAAAAAAAAGTCGGGTACAACATGCGACAGCTTCCTTCAAGAGATAAACCAGAGCAACCGTCATGGATGACCTCCACTATCCTCCATATTTCATGCTCAAGGCTAGTCATTCCGAAAATAAGGATGAATATGAGCTTAAAATAGTTTAAAAGCTCTCGCCAACAGATATGACACAGCTCAAAGGTTTCCGACTACAGGCTTCCACCTGGCTGGCTCTTGATTCCGTTGCTGCACCACCCACGTCAGATCACGTTTGTGCCTGCCAGTGAACAAAGCTGTGTCCGCAGGTCAGAAGGTACTCAGAGACACAGCTCGCACACAGCTGGCTGGTGTATTATCAACTTAGAGTATCAGCTTCAAGTTGAGCCCAGTTGAGTAACCTGCCAGCCCGGGTCAGTATGGAACCCTTGAAAGGCGAAGGGCCAGTTCCCTGTCAGGTTAGAAGACTCCCTGGGCAGTCATTGCGCCAACAGGTGGTGGTTCCCCGCCCGGCTCGTTCCGCCGGCTATGTGTGCAGAAAGGTCATTCAGACTCTGTTCGTGACAGCCGCGGCCAGCTGTCGCCGCTGGAAATATCACCGTGACGGGTGACGGGTGCAAGTGGTATGCGGCCGGCGGCGGCGGCGCCATTGCCAGGTCAGCACTAGCCGGAAAGAAGGTGCCGACGCATGGCAGCTGGCTTTGTCGCAGTTGTAATGTGGGAGCGTTGGTGGTTATTGGGAACTTCGGTATGTTTAACGTTTTCGAATTGAGCCTATAAGGGAAAAGAGAAAAGTTAAATTGTGATGAGCGGCTGCCTTTAGCACACCTTGAACGACTTCTCCGCGTATAATCGTTAGTTGTATGCTGTCTATCAAGGGTTGTCTTGGTAACGTCATCGATACGGTTGGCATCGATACAAACAACTGAATCAGTCAAAAAATATGTTTTTTAATCACCTAGCGTGGTTATTAAGGTAGTGTATAATCAAATTTGCGTTGCCTACCGCCAATAACTGTGTAGTTGGATGTTACACTCTTTTAGTTTTTGCAATTCTACATATCATCATGTTTGCATCATTATTGACGAAAGCACATAATTTTTCAGTAACCTTTCCTTGCGTAATATGAATGATTTCCGTTGGAAAATATTCGGGCTTAAATACAAACCATTTTAGAACTCCCTTATGCTGTCTTTGGCCAGTTAAATTTCCTTGATATAAGGTGTATACGTACCTAGCGCATATCAACACAAGTATACCCATGCATTGTAGCCCTCACTGATTCTCGTAGCACGATACCCAGTGTGCCCTGTTCCTGTGTCCGCCTGCTGACTAGGGCCTACCATTGCGCGCCTTTCCGGCGAGCTTCCTATCAGGTCGAGCTTCCTGTCAGCGGACGTGCGGCAGCTCGCAGACAGACGGGATGGGAGGCAGGAATGTGTGATGGAGGTTGATACCGTACCGTGTGTTCCGCTGATGAAGCGGGTCATCAGGGCATGGCGGGTGTGCAGGCACTCGCTGATTGTGATAAAAACCGTACAATGTGTTTGTAGCTTTTTACAATTTCTTATAAATTAGAAAGCGGTTAGGTGAAGAACATTATTTGATAAATTAGGAACTTTGCCAACGCCGGTATGTATGCAGTTTGATTTACATTGAGAAGTTAATTATTAACTGTTTGATTTTACTTAGCTATACGGTACTTATTTAACGGGTGGCTTTTAATTGTCGAAGCCGATATGCAGCAATGTGATTGTGAAAGTTAACCGATGATGTCTGGAGAAGAAGTCTGTCTTCGAACTGGCATGGCCACTTTTTACTGACTGCATCATGGGAAATGAAAAATGCCCCTTTTGGGCCCAACAAGCTTGTACAAATATACAGACCTGTTATTAGGTATACAATAGCGTACCTTATAAATCATGATTTTCGGAACTAACGATGTAAATACTTACGTTTTGATTCTCTCTGATATATGATGTTGAGCCATTTTCTGTCAGTATCATTGGAGATGAATAACGGTTTTCTGTCAGTATCATTGGAGATAAATCACTGTTCTCTGTTAGTATCATTGGGCAAAATAATGGGAAGACCGAACATAACGTAAAATTTAACAGACCCAAAACTCGAGCACATCTCATACATTTCACATGTAGTCCATTTTTGAGCTTGGCGAAAATCGGTTCCTTTTATTAAATATCAACACTACAAATATCAAATGCCAGCAGAGTTTACGTTACCATACTCCAGTTCTGTGACACAACGATGTCTGCAGACGACTTCAAGGATTCCCCGAAGCTACTGGGAGTGGCAGACTTCAGCCCTGAAGCAGTTCAAAGCGCCTTAAGTATGCCTACATTGCCTAAGCTGTGGTATAAGCACCATGTTTTCGCCCTTAAGCCGCTCAGGCTCCTGCCAAACACCTATTATGCTATAAGTCGCATGGGTTTTTATAACATACTTTGACAGGTAATCTTGTCGGAGCTTCTGCAAGTGAGCGGGTTTCGTTCTGTTTCTTGACGACCCTGTTTTCCCTGTTTTCTTGTCTACAAACGGTGTAACGGTATATACCTATAAGCAAGGGCGTCGCTACCTTCTGAAAGTTGGGGGGGGGGAGGGGACGGAGGCATTTTGAAGTCGATTTTTTCCATGCAATGCCCATAGGCGTAATGCTAAAATCTGAAAATGTTTGGGGGAGGGGGGGGGGGGGTGCGTGTCCCCTCGCCCCCCCCCCCCCCCCCCCCCACCTCCGACGCCCATGCCTATAAGTGATGTTTGTCAGTTATTGGTATTGACCCAGTTGGTCTAATAAAGTTGGTATTGACTATTGACCACCACTCAATCATCGCTGTTGGAAGACAGTGCTGCGTTAGGGGATACGGCACAGCCTTTTCTGTACAACCCTTAATGCACTTGTAGTTTGTTGGAACCTGAGTTTGTACAACTTGACCATTGTTCGAACTGATCGAACAATAGCTTGATGGACGCTGACCGAAGTTTTGACAATTGTTCTGCATGTCTATAGTGCGAGCCGAGCCCATACGGTGCGTGTGGTGTTGTGACGGTGAGTGCGGTGTTGTGACGGTGAGTGCGGTGTTGTGACGGTGAGTGCGGTGTTGTGACGGTGAGTGCGGTGTTGTGACGGTGAGTGCGGTGTTGTGACGGCGAGTGTGGTGTTGTGACGGTGAGTGCGGTGTTGTGACGGTGAGTGCGGTGTCTTGACAGTGAGTGTGGTGAGTGCGGTGTTGTGACGGAGAGTGCGGTGTTGTGACGGTGAGTGCGGTGTCTTGACGGTGAGTGTGGTGAGTGCGGTGTTGTGACGGCGAGTGCAGTGTTGTGACGGTGAGTGCGGTGTTGTGACGGTGAGTGCGGTGTTGTGACGGTGAGTGCGGTGTTGTGACGGTGAGTGCGGTGTTGTGACGGTGAGTGCGGTGTTGTGACGGTGAGTGCGGTGGTGTGACGGTGAGTGCGGTGTCGTAACGGTGAGTGCGGTGTCGTAACGGTGAGTGCGGTGTTGTGACGGGGAGTGCGGTGTTGTGACGGGGAGTGCGGTGTTGTGACGGGGAGTGAGGTGAGTGTGGTGAGTGCGGTGTTGTGACGGTGAGTGCAGTGGTGTGACGGTGAGTGCGGTGGTGTGACGGTGAGTGCGGTGGTGTGATGGTGGGTGCGGTGTTGTGACGGTGAGTGCGGTGTCGTAACGGTGAGTGCGGTGTCGTAACGGTGAGTGCGGTGTTGTGACGGGGAGTGCGGTGTTGTGACGGGGAGTGTGGTGAGTGCGGTGTTGTGACGGTGAGTGTGGTGTTGTGACGGTGAGTGTGGTGTCGTGACGGTGAGTGTGGTGTTGTGACGGTGGGTGTGGTGTTGTGACGGTGAGTGCGGTGTTGTGACGGTGGGTGTGGTGTTGTGACGGTGAGTGTGGTGTTGTGACGGTGAGTGTGGTGTCGTGACGGTGAGTGTGGTGTTGTGACGGTGGGTGTGGTGTTGTGACGGTGAGTGCGGTGTTGTGACGGTGAGTGCGGTGTCGTGACGGTGAGTGCGGTGAGTGTGGTGAGTGCGGTGAGTGTGGTGAGTGCGATGCTGTGACGGTGAGTGCAGTGTTGTGACGGTGAGTGCGGTGAGTGTGGTGAGTGCGGTGAGTGTGGTGAGTGCGATGCTGTGACGGTGAGTGCAGTGTTGTGACGGTGAGTGTGGTGAGTGCGGTGAGTGCGGTGAGTGTGGGGAGTGCGGGGAGTGCGGTGAGTGTGGTGAGTGTGGGGAGTGTGGTGTTGTGACGGTGAGTGCGGTGTTGTGACGGTGAGTGTGGTGAGTGCGGTGAGTGCGGTGAGTGTGGTGAGTGCGGTGTTGTGACGGTGAGTGTGGTGAGTGCGGTGAGTGCGGTGAGTGTGGTGAGTGCGGTGTTGTGACGGTAAGTGCGGTGTTGTGACGGTGAGTGTGGTGTTGTGACGGTGAGTGTGGTGTTGTGACGGTAAGTGCGGTGAGTGCGGTGAGTGTGGTGTTGTGACGGTGAGTGCGGTGTTGTGACGGTGAGTGTGGTGAGTGCGGTGAGTGCGGTGAGTGTGGTGAGTGCGGTGTTGTGACGGTGAGTGTGGTGAGTGCGGTGAGTGCGGTGAGTGTGGTGAGTGCGGTGTTGTGACGGTAAGTGCGGTGTTGTGACGGTGAGTGTGGTGTTGTGACGGTGAGTGTAGTGTTGTGACGGTAAGTGCGGTGTTGTGACGGTGAGTGTGGTGTTGTGACGGTGAGTGTAGTGTTGTGACGGTAAGTGCGGTGTTGTGATGGTGAGTGTGGTGCTGTGAAGGTGAGTACGGTGTTGTGACGGTGAGTGTGGTGAGTGCGGTGTTGTGACGGTGAGTGCGGCGTTGTGACGGTGAGTGCGGTGTTGTGACGGTGAGTGCGGCGTTGTGACGGTGAGAACGGTGTTGTGACGGTGAGTGCGGTGTTGTGACGGTGAGTGTGGCGTCGTGACGGTGATATTCCTATTTCAGTCGTACTGGTTCCTGTACCTGAGCTCAGTGCTGAACCCCATCATATACGGCGCCAGGAGTGCCACGTTCCGACAGAGCTACCGGGAGATCCTCTGCAGAGCCAAACGCACCAAAATTCTCACCGTCGGTACGTATACACAGCATATCAACCTTTCTCGGGATTTCCGAGTGTATTTGTGTTACGGGTTGTGCCTTTGCTTTCTTATCGTGTGTCTGTTGTTACACAGCGAAGTGCTCGATAAACTTTGTAATGGATCGCAGTGCTGTTTATGCCCCAGGTCTGTCCAGAAATTTATCAAATAGCCGAATCAAATTATTTTGTTTTGACATTTATGGAAAAGGAAGAAATCCACAATATTAAAAATGTCATTGTGATTGCAATGTGTTTTACCTTTGTCATATTGCGTTGTTGTTGTTTAAGAAGCCCATAAGGAAACATTTCTAGCACATAACATTTCCCTATATTTATTGTGATTTTTGGGACTTTTTCCCGTCAGTTACCGATTACCCGTCATATGTTCCCATAGCGTAAATTTCAAATAGCTTTAAGATGCCTGCTTTATAATCGAACAACCATAACCAAATGCCCATGTTCCCAGTGTGCGACTCTGGCTCAGTTGTGTGTGTGTGTGTGTGTGTGTGTGTGTGTGTGTGTGTGTGTGTGTGTGTGTGTGCGTGTGTGTGTGTGTGTGTGTGTGTGTGTGTGTGTGTGTGTGTGTGTGTGTGTGCGTGTGTGTGCGTGTGCGTGTGCGTGTGCGTGTGTGTGTGTGTGTGTGTGTGTGTGTGTGTGTGTGTGTGTGTGTGTGTGTGTGTGTGTGTGTGTGTGTGTGTGTGTGTGTGTGTGTGTGTGTGTGTGTGCGTGCGTGCGTGCGTGCGTGCGTGCGTGCGTGCGTGCGTGCGTGCGTGCGTGCGTGCGTGCGTGCGTGCGTGCGTGCGTGCGTGCGTGCGTGCGTGCGTGCGTGCGTGTGCGTGTGCGCGTGCGCGTGCGTGCGCGCGGGCGTGTGTGTGTGTGTGTGTGTGTGTGTGTGTGTGTGTGTTAATGTGTACTTTGTTTCTGTTGATGTGATGGAGATCGCTGTACCAGAAGCGACCGAGGCCTCCCACCGCGCCGCGGCCGGTTTAGATACACACACGGCATAGCTGCGGCTTCCAAGCCACAACACTGACGACTGCTGCGGCTGGTCTGGCTTTCGCACCGTTTACCGCCTCAGGGCATCTGGGCAGGTCATCTCTGGCCAAATAAACGTCACCGCCGCCGCCTGGCACCAGTCAGCCCGACCGCTCCGTGGCAGCATCTCTGAGAGGAATGAGGCGCTCTGTATTCGCCTGCGCTATCTGCTGGCCGTAATTTGACGACCACCGCGGGTCTCGGAATTACCTGAGCTAATTTAAAACTTGCGGGTGATAGTTGGATAGCTCTTGGTTAAATAAATGACAGCGCGCTCTTTGGAGACGGCTCGTTCGTTGTGCGCGACGGTCGCAGTAATACATGGGGATCGACGCTGCTGCGTTATCTGCCTGCAAGATTTAGGTGAACCGCAGTGTTAAATTGCCCTTATTTACGAGACCTGATTAGATTGCTAACGTTATTACCCACGTAGGTCGGCGTACCGAGGCTTTCGGCCGACCTAAATGCGTCTGGTCCCTCGTGGAATGTTTCAACTGAAATAAGCATTCTGTTTTGCACGGATATAACATTGATAAATTGTAACATTCTGGTAAGATCTCACCACACGTTTAATGGATAAAATGTGCATAAATCCACAGGGAAAAAATGAGCCGACAAATGAACTATCCGAGATAGCCTTCGAGGCATTTCAAACGCGTGGGCTACATTAGATGCTAGCCTGAATCTCTGTTTTAAAACCGTTGGCCTGCAAAATTTAAACATCTTAAAGAACATGTGCATTTTTTAAGATACCATGAAATATGATGTACTTATAAGTTCGATCAAGACTAGTTTTGAACTTATCAGGCATACATTTCAAACCCGCATGAAACCCATGTTTGGGTGTGCGCGACCGTGTGTGACCGAAGAGTGACCCTTTGTCTGGCCCGTGAGTGACCCACCATGAGTGACCGATGAGTGACCCTTTGTCTGGCGGCCGTGAGTGAGTGACCCACCATGAGTGACCCATGAGTGACCCTTTGTCTGGCGGCCGTGAGTGACCTTTGAGTGACCCCATGTCACTCCGTGTGTCGCCAGGGAGTATACGGAGTGTCGGCAGCACGCGTCTGTACGGACAGCGACTCAGTCTCCCGGCCAACTCCCCCTGTGAGTCGCAGGAGACGCAATCGACGCAGATAACGCAGTCGTCCCGGCGGCTCGAGGTGCCGCAGGTGCTGCATGTGCCACAGGCGTCACAGGCGTCACAGGCCTCGCCGGTGTCACGACGATACTAAGGCCAGGCGTCACACTCATAGCCATCTCAGGCCCCCTATATAGGTGCTTTACTTGTCAAAGGAGCAACGGGTGTTAAGTAGTTTCCACAGTTATATATATATATATATATATATATACAGTTATAACAGACGACTAGCTCACCTCATGTGCTGATCACACTATAGTCGTTACAGCCGCCAAAGCATATCCAAAGTCTCCACAACCACCCTAAGTGTCCCCATCACCAAGCATCCAGTATTCACTTCACAGTCACCCTAAGTGTTGCAGTATTACTAAGCGTCACAGTGTTACTAATCGTCACAGTGTCACAGTCTTCCGTTACAGTAGCCAAAACCGCCCTCAGTCTCCACAATCTTCAGAAATGTTAGACACCAAATCCATCGCAGACGATACAGTCGTCCAAATATCTGCGGCCTCTAGAGTAAGCCCAGTTGCCACTGCTGTCACAGTCACCATAGTCATCAGTCATCATAGGTGCTGCAGGCGCCATAATCACAGTCAAATCACAGTCAGCAAGATTACCCAAAGTCTCGGAAGGAAGTCTCGGAGAACACGATAACAATGTTTCTAGGAGCATGACAAGGGAGGAGAATCTGAGGAGGAGAGGAGACCACGGGACACGGGAGGAGAATCTGACAATGTGGCATGTGCAATATGCGTAACCGACCACGCGAATTTAATGTTTCCTTGAAGTTAGAAATAAGATGCTACGACGATATTGGTCGATAGATATAGTTAGCATTGTTCTCCTTTATCTTGCTTGCTTGAAATGTTGCCTGCTTGCAAGTACATAGTATCTGAAGATACTAACAGCATTTGTAGTGTTTACGTTTGTGAGCATGGCTTGAGGACATCGCGATGCAGCTGTCTACAAATGTGCATTGCACGATTTATGTTAATTGTATGCACGATTTATGTTCATGACTAACACTGCAGTTACTGGCGCCTTCTATCTCAGGTAAACGACGAAAACCTCCTTAGATTACATAAGCCCTCGTTTTCGTCACTGAAAGTTGTCGAGTACTGTTGAAATAGTAATGTTCGGTTCATCAATTATCATTGGACGCACGACGCTACTCGATTAATGCTCAGGATCAAAATTATTCCTTGGAAGATTTTCGTCGTTTTTATTTTATCCTTGCCCCCCCTTCTTGCTTTGTTAATATAAAGCATGTATATATATATATATGTATATATATATATATATATAAATATATATATATATATATATATATATATATATATATATATATATATATATATATATATATATATATATATATATATATATATATATATATATATATATATATATATATATGTATATGTATATGTATATGTATATGTATATGTATATGTATATGTATATGTATATGTATATGTATATGTATATGTATATGTATATGTATATGTATATGTATATGTATATGTATATGTATATGTATATGTATATGTATATGTATATGTATATGTATATGTATATGTATATGTATATGTATATGTATATGTATATGTATATGTATATGTATATGTATATGTATATGTATATGTATATGTATATGTATATGTATATGTATATGTATATGTATATGTATATGTATATGTATATGTATATGTATATGTATATGTATATGTATATGTATATGTATATGTATATGTATATGTATATGTATATGTATATGTATATGTATATGTATATGTATATGTATATGTATATGTATATGTATATGTATATGTATATGTATATGTATATGTATATGTATATGTATATGTATATGTATATGTATATGTATATGTATATGTATATGTATATGTATATGTATATGTATATGTATATGTATATGTATATGTATATGTATATGTATATGTATATGTATATGTATATGTATATGTATATGTATATGTATATGTATATGTATATGTATATGTATATGTATATGTATATGTATATGTATATGTATATGTATATGTATATGTATATGTATATGTATATGTATATGTATATGTATATGTATATGTATATGTATATGTATATGTATATGTATATGTATATGTATATGTATATGTATATGTATATGTATATGTATATGTATATGTATATGTATATGTATATGTATATGTATATGTATATGTATATGTATATGTATATGTATATGTATATGTATATGTATATGTATATGTATATGTATATGTATATGTATATGTATATGTATATGTATATGTATATGTATATGTATATGTATATGTATATGTATATGTATATGTATATGTATATGTATATGTATATGTATATGTATATGTATATGTATATGTATATGTATATGTATATGTATATGTATATGTATATGTATATGTATATGTATATGTATATGTATATGTATATGTATATGTATATGTATATGTATATGTATATGTATATGTATATGTATATGTATATGTATATGTATATGTATATGTATATGTATATGTATATGTATATGTATATGTATATGTATATGTATATGTATATGTATATGTATATGTATATGTATATGTATATGTATATGTATATGTATATGTATATGTATATGTATATGTATATGTATATGTATATGTATATGTATATGTATATGTATATGTATATGTATATGTATATGTATATGTATATGTATATGTATATGTATATGTATATGTATATGTATATGTATATGTATATGTATATGTATATGTATATGTATATGTATATGTATATGTATATGTATATGTATATGTATATGTATATGTATATGTATATGTATATGTATATGTATATGTATATGTATATGTATATGTATATGTATATGTATATGTATATGTATATGTATATGTATATGTATATGTATATGTATATGTATATGTATATGTATATGTATATGTATATGTATATGTATATGTATATGTATATGTATATGTATATGTATATGTATATGTATATGTATATGTATATGTATATGTATATGTATATGTATATGTATATGTATATGTATATGTATATGTATATGTATATGTATATGTATATGTATATGTATATGTATATGTATATGTATATGTATATGTATATGTATATGTATATGTATATGTATATGTATATGTATATGTATATGTATATGTATATGTATATGTATATGTATATGTATATGTATATGTATATGTATATGTATATGTATATGTATATGTATATGTATATGTATATGTATATGTATATGTATATGTATATGTATATGTATATGTATATGTATATGTATATGTATATGTATATGTATATGTATATGTATATATATATATATATATATATATATATATATATATATATATATATATATATATATATATATATATATATATATATATATATATATATATATATATATATATATATATATATATATATATATATATATATATATATATATATATATATATATATATATATATATATATATATATATATATATATATATATATATATATATATATATATATATATATATATATATATATATATATATATATATATATATATATATATATATATATATATATATATATATATATATTTATTTATTTATTTATTTATTTATGGATCGCCTCACCATTGCATCATATCGTGGTCTGAACTATTATAAGCGAAGCAGATTAATGTATGTATGATGGTGAAGGGTTGCTTTCGTACTGTTTAAACATTTCTTCTTTCATCCTCAGCGAGTTGTACAGAGTAAATTCTCGCGCGCTGGCTTGTGTTCGGTAGAGTATTAACATTGTTATGCCAGTCTGGAGAACCGTCGTGCGTTTGTCTTGACAATAAATCCGATACGACTAACGCTGCACCTTTCTCCTGCATCTCAGTCACTGTGAGCACGAAAATGCTGAGTGACACTCAGATCTGAGGTGAGTGCCCACTGCCGTTTCACGGTTTCATTTCTGTGAGAATGCCGCCTTCCCGCCATCTTTGTGTCCCGTCGGCCGCGCCCTGTGGCGACGGCTGGCACGAACTGCTGAGCTGTCGCCAGGTATTGGCCATGCTTTCTGTGTATAGACAGAGCTGTGCCACCTGGCTATATTATGTTCTTGGCCTGGCTATATTATGTGCCTGGCCTGGCTATATTCTGTGTATAGACAGCTGTGCCGCCTGGCTACTGACACTGCTTTTCGATGTTATGGTGTCCTGGGGCATCATACTGCTGACCCCGCCCCCACCACCGCCGCTGCATTCTGATTCTCTGTGGAAAATGTTCCCTTTGACCTTACGTGGTATCTCATGAGTGGGATTTATTCTGATTGGATATAAGATAACAAAGGTAATGGCTCCAGACAACTCCATCTGAGGCCTATTTCACAAAGAAGTTAGTAATTACACATGTTTGCGATTACAAACGCAAGAAAATATTGCAAACCTCACAAAAAGACATTTCACAAACATTCACCACCTCTGAATTACCGATTGTAAATAAAATTGTAAACACAAATGTTAGTACAGCAGAAACCTTGAAATCAAGAACGTTTGTATTAAAATTGATGCTAATGACAAATAATTTGATTGTTAACAAATCAATTTAACAAATATTTACATTGTGGTTTATTTTTGTATTCAAAACAAAATTAGTTATAGGGAGAATTATCTTTTAATTAACATTTCATCGGAATGCAAACTCCGATCGTAAAAAAAATACATCTTGGTAAGCAATTAGAGTAAACAGAATTTGGTCATTCACCGGGTGGCGGAGCATAACAACAGAACTACTCTTAAAAGAAAGATCGTTGAATTTCTCGACCATTTCTCACCTAACCTAGCCGCTTTCCTACGTCGTGAAGTGTGAAGGTTCACTGCACATTGCACAAGACATCGTTGACCGCTGCATTTATATCGCCATGCGGTTTCTCCGCGCGGAGGCGCCCCTCACAGCGCAATCGGTAAGGTGCACTGTGACGACTTCAAAGCCGGAGATCCCTGTTCGAATCTCTCGGGAAATAACTTTTTTGGGCAGCTATACCTATGTATAACTAAACGATTACCTTAACAACCTCGGCAACGTAACAACCTCACCAAGAAAATAACCTGAACAGTCGAACAATGTCAACTATCAATGCAGTTTCTGAAATTCAGAACCCCTGACCCACTGGAATTACAAGTTTGTAATTGCAAACATTTCCTCACTTCCGTCAACCTTTGAGAAATAGAACATGTGCAATTGCAAACATTTTTTTACAAACAATATCTTTGTAAACTAGTTTGTAAATAGTAAATTGTGATTTACTGCCCTGGGGTTTTGTGAAATCCAAGCTACAAACATGTGTACAAATTATTTGTAATAACAAAGAAATTCTTTGTAATTACAAACTTTTTTGCTTTGTGAAATTGGCCTCTGGTGAGGCTCCGTGATGTTGATTTTAGGCTGGATTCATCTGCATAGACGCAAATTGTGTTATATTTTAGTGGCCTTGCTCTGGTCAGTCGTTTCAATCGTTTCTCTCCGGTATCACGTTCAATGTTGTAAAATACTGGAACATGCATCGATATGAAATAATAATATGCCATTTTCTGAAGCAATAACATGATAAGCAAAGCTCATGTTTGGAAACAACCATCTTCTTATGCTTTTAGTGGATTTAATTAAATACGGATGTGTTCGCGGAGGCGTAACATTTGTTACTCAGAGACGTTTCCGTCCAGAGCCTCTCAGATGTATGTTTGTCGACACTGGTCAGACACCCGTCTGACTTTGATCCGAGCCCCAGACATTCGACGTGATGCAATCTTCTTAGAGGTGATGTCTGGGCAGATCCCAACCGGAATCGAATTAGCATCTGCTCCACATCAATCAGTGTGCAGATTGTATAATTCACTGTTAATACGCTGCCTACAGACGGGCTTGCACATTTTGTGAGAGTGTCCTTGTGGGCGCGTGCGGTTCCGGTGTAGGTATGAATTAAATTATTGTCATGTTCTCTCTCTCAATGGCAGACGTGGATATACATTATGCAGGATAGGTAATGGGGAAACATGCATCGCAAATCGTTCAAGTACCATGCCAGGAACATCACCTTTTATAAACATGCAGTATGCTCTGAAACAGTGATTCTCAAATAAGCAGAGATTTCCCCATTTGGGGTAAAGGAGGCTTCGGTCGGGATAACAGCGATTGAGAGAGCAGATGAGACGTAGCTGATTCGTTTGATGTTGGACACAATGCACATCCATCCAGGCACGTAGCCAAGGTGGGGGGGGGGGGGGATGCGGCCGCACCCGCACCCCCTGGAGGCCAGGAGGGCCCTTTTCGGCGGCAGAGGGCACCGAAAAGGGCCGACGAGACCGCGCAAAGCGCGGTATCATGGGCTCTTTACCAAGCGAAGCGTCATCTTTAGAGAGTTTAGAGCACTTCAGAGGCTCTTTTGGGCCACCAGGACCCTCTCTGAAAGACCAGAGGACCCCTTGGACGTTCAAAAGAGCCCTGTGTATGTCAGAGGGGCCCCTGGCCAGATCGAAAGGGCCCCTGAGCGGGTCCGAGAGTCCCCTGAACACGTCGAATGGGCCCTAGCCAGCACAGAGGGGCCCCTGGGCAGGTCGAGAGACCCCTGAGCATGTCGGCAGGGCGACAAAGCAGCCAGTACAGTCCCTTGCCAGGTCATAAGGGCCCATGAGCAGGTTGGAGGGCACTTGGACAGACCCAGAGGGCCCCTGGGAAGTTCATAGGGCCCCTGTGCAGGTAAGAGGGGCCCCTGACCAGACCGAAATGAACCCCTATGTGGGTCAGGACGGCCCCTGAACATGCCGAATGGGCCCCTAGTCAGCACGGAGGGGCACCAGGGCAGGTTGGAGGGCCCTCGGAGCATGTCGCAAGGCGACAAAACAGCCAGCGCAGTCCCTTGCCAGGTCGGAAGGCCCCTTAGAAGGCTGGAGGGCCCCTGTGAAGACCAGAGGGGCCCTGGAAAGTTCAAAATTCCCCTGTGCAGATCGGAGGGGTCTCTGACCAGACCGAAAGGGTCCCTGGGCGGGTAAGAAAGACCCCGGAACATGCCGAATTGGCCCCTAGCCAGCACAGAGGGGCGCCAAGGCAGGTAAGAGGGCAGGGCGCTGTTAGTATCTGGGCGTATCCATCAGCGTACATATAAGGTCTGGAGAAGTGGTAGAAACACTATTTTCGAAATAATAATTGAACCCCTATGTGGCAAGCTACTACGAACCTAAAATAATAATTGGCATTGGAGTCATATATATTTGATGAAGTTATTGCGCTTAAAAAGGTGAGTTTTTTTCCCAATTTTCTAGTTTATTTGCCTACCTTACATTTATTTTATACTGCAGGACGGCAATAAATTTGTACACAGGCTGGTCGATAATCTAGTAGGACGAGGTAGGCAAGCTTAGGCAAGGGTTTTCTTACATTTTCGTTTAATTTCTGGTTTCGAATGGAATTTTTTTGGAAGATTTGGAAAATTTGCTCCAAGATAGGCCCATTCTGATTGAACAAAACCATATTAATCAATAAGGAAAATATGAAATGAAAAGAAGGGAAAATAAATATCGGTATCGGAAGAAGGCCGCCGAACTGGGTAGGCATTGCCTATCTTGCCTACATGGGAGAACCGCCCCTGATTCTGGTCGTCAAAAGGGGTAACTATGTCATTGACGCAATGAGGCTGGTTGATGCTGTGAACCACTGCCTTAGATCACGAGCAACAGCGCACATGTCAACTCATGTGTCCGCCCCTAGATGGCACTAGCAGTAAACGCCTGAAGTTATGCTGTACCGCATAGCTTGAAGCCGAGAACTGCGGTCTCCGCTATGGGAAGGGGTAACGAGTCATTCTGATCATCAAAAGGGGGTAACTACGCCATTGACACTGAGAACCACTGTTCTAAAACGACGCCCGTCATGACTAGTTGCAATGATGATAGGGCTGATTTATAGGGGTTATATTCAGTATAGTAGTCCCTACCTATATGAGGGCCAAATTCAGTTTTCATTGTGTACGTCTTACCCACCGAATCGGTTACTACTTATAACTAATCCTCACCGTGAAAATTTCATCCATATCGGTCCATTCTTTAACCTGGTGTCCGGCCTTGGAATTCGTTGCAAATTGTCTGCAATGCTTGACTTGCTATGCATGCTGCTTAGCTTGCTTTTCAGAGACTGCAACACGGGGCGCCAACGCCAAGATAAAACGTCAGTCATCAAGGCCAGCTGCCTGCAGGCTTAAGCGTTGATTGATAGTCGTTGAATTTGTACTATTTAATTAGGGATTTAGTATGAATTATATTTTTCTCTTGCACGATGACAAATTTAGGGAGTAGAACCTTGCAATACTCAGCATGAATCTTGACTATGAAATGTTCTATGTGGAATGCGCATACTGATTGGCTTAGCGTAGCTTTAGTTGTGAAGAAATCAAAGCCGTGGTACCAACATACGTATCGGCACCAAACGCTTCGTTTTTACTTGTCACGGTGATCTTGTAATGCTTCCTAACCAAATTGCATCTTAAAATACGTGATTGACGCCAAAAATGTAAGTATTATAGGCGTTTTCATAAATATGTGCACTAGTACCTCAATAATAAACAAGGGAAAGCAATACGATTTGCTTGCTAGTTTGAAAGCTGGAAAATGAAACGCCTTCCTATACGACGTTGTCGACTTTAATTTAACATACTTGAGGATATACATTCTCTCGTCGGTGCTGAATCATTGGGCATGAAAACGGTTTCAAGCTAATTAATTTCCATGATGGCCGGAATTGAACAGATGAATTCAAAGGTGCCTTTACTCTTATTTCATGCAATATATTTCAAATGTCCACAAGCACAATGCAGCAGCAGCAAAGCACATCGTAGCATGTTGTGGAATTGGAGTGGAAAGAATGGTCAGAAGTTTAATCGTGGGGACCTTACAGTGGATTCGGCTGCTATGTACATAATAGATTGTTTGCTATAGGCCTGGTTTTGGATGATCTGCTTGAACTTTTGATTGAGTGGATGTCTCAACTCTTAAGCTCATGACCAAGAAATAGACAATAAAATAGGCAATAACAATATGGACGGCGTCGGCTTCAATATGGTGTCTGCTTATTCGCCCCTCCTCCCACCCTTTATATAATGGACAGCATATAACCCAGTAGTTGCGGCGCCCTTACACCACAATCATCATCATGGTACCGTTTGTACGCAATGACCGGACGACAAATCGTCTCGCATAAACCAGACAAAGCGGCTGAGGTGTCTTTCTGAAACTGAAGCGGAGACAGTTCAGCCATTTCACCTTCGCATTCGAGCCCGCTGGATATCCTATGACGTCATAGTCTGAAATTAAAACTCCTGAGCTACCGACCAACTGTCTCCATCTGCAGTGTGGCAGATATTAACTAAAATGGCAGCTGGAGCCGTTTTCGCCTGCTCGACTGTGCCTTATGTTATGCACGGGGGGGGGGGGGTACTTGAAAGTAGGTATATCTACATAATCGTCATTTAATTATTCGTAAAATACGTTTAATTGTCAATGCCATCGCGAAATATGAAAAATTACACTGTGGTTTCCAACTTTGGGTTTCTGACATGGTTTCGAGCACATCTAGAAAGTTCGTAGATTGTTTATTTATTACATTTATTTCCGCACTTGACATTTCATAGGCACGTGGTCTCAGTGGTCGGTTCCAGCACAAGCCCCGAAATGTCCTCAGCTATATTCACTTGTACTGCAGGCTTTCCATACGCAGCCCCGAAATGTCATCAGCTATATTCACTTGTACTGCAGGCTTTCCATACGCCTTGCCGTACGTCCCAGTACCCCTGCACACAGCAATAACTCCGTGCCTCCCGCGCTGTATGCTCAGTTAGAGGCGATAACCTCGTGTTAAGGCTGTCAAAACGTTTGTTAGCCGCATTCACAGAAATCTGCCCGCTTGACCGGCCCTAATGCGGTACAACAAGCGCGCGGTGCTTGCCTTTGTGAGGCTGTTCCGCCGCGCTAGAGAGATTGACAGCCCGCTTACGTGCTGCACACTGAACAGTCCGCGTCCTGATGACCCACCACATGGCGGTGAAGCCCACGCGCTCGACCACCCAGTGGTATAACCCACGTTCCCAGTCGGCGGCAGAGCCAACAACCCAACCATTCAGAAGTAGAGTCCACCTCCGAGGTCCCATCACACAGCTGTACAGCCCACGTCCCAACGTCAAACCATTCAGAAGTAAAGCCCACGTCCCAACATTCCATCACACAGCTGTACAGCCCACGTCCCAACGTCAAACCATTCAGAAGTACAGCCCACGTCCCGACATTCTACCACTCGGTGGTACAGCCCACAGCCCACCTTAGATGGTACAGCCCACAGCCCACCATTCGACGGTACAGCCCACGTCCTACCCCTCAGCAGTACAGCCCACAGCCCACCATGCGACGGTACAGCCCACGTCCTACCCCTCATCAGTACAGCCCACAGCCCACAGCCCACCATTCGACGGTACAGGCCACGTCCTACCCCTCAACAGTACAGCCCACAGCCCACCATTCGACGGTACGGTCCACAGCCCACCATTCGACGGTACGTCCCACAGCCCACCATTCGACGGTACAGCCCACGACGTCCCACGCCGTCTCGTCGCCCACGTCTCGACGTCCCACGCCGTTCAGCCGTCGGCACGTGGCGACTTTCAGAGGTCATCGGCAGGCTGTCATCAGCAGGCGTCCCATGAGGAGCCGTTGGAGAGCCGGGTGGAAAACTGAGGTGCGGTGGTGCAGCGTGGGAGGAGGGCGGATCGAGCACGGACTCACGTGGGCCCAGCACCAGTGCACGCTGGGGTCTCTTACCATGAGGCGGACGTCGTGCCAGCGGGCGGTATGACCTTTACCTGGTGTCCGCTACCATTGCGATTAGCTCCATGCAGAGGTCGGTGTCATGGGCGGATCCAGAGGGAGGGGGCACGCCCTCCCTCAGGTGGTTGGGGGGGGGGGGCATGCCCCCCCCCCCCAACCACCTGAAATCGGCGCAAATTTGACACATTTCCTAAGATAATATAGAATATAAGCAACTTTTACTAGGGAAAGTTTGTTTTAAATCAGTTATCGATGCACAAGCAAGCGAAATCCGATGAGTGTTCAGAATTGTGTGAGACTTTTTGGGATTTGCCCCCTTCCCCCCAAACTGACCCAAACCGCCCATTCTGGATCCGCCCTTGGTCGGTGTTATATAATTCACCAAACTCGAGACCGGCTGCGACGTCGAATATTGACGGAGGGAGTCGCCTGACTCTCCTGCCCGCGGATAGTCGCGACTGTCGTGAGCCTGATCTGAATATAAATATACAAATGTAGGGAGCGAGCAGCGAGAAATACTAACATTAGTGAGCAGTGACAGCGTTTCAGTATGTGAACGCTTCAAATGCATGCAATGCACGTTTTTGCATGTGATGAGATAGATAGAAATACTGTTTTATATCGTATGATAATCGCTGTTCAGGTCATTTAGAAACTTCTAGAATCAGTAGCGTCAGCGGTGTGTGCTTAGGCTAAAGTGGTGTCTGACCTTGAGCGTGTTTCCATCATTCATTTCGCAATGGCCTCGTTCCTGGGTCTGATTGATATTCCACATGAATAGTGTCTGTTCGCGAAATAGCCTGCGATTTATCACTGTTGCATATCACGGGGCCTGGCCGTCACGCCAGCGTAAAGTCTCTGCTGACGCTCATGGACAGTGCCGTGACAGGGCACCTGGCTCAGGGCCGGCTTCGCTCCCCGACATAATATGCCTCAGTTTGGAGTGGGTTAGTCTAGAGTACGGGTATATACAGGGTGGTCCAGAAGCCACGCAATGTCTTGTAGGTAACGTAAACGTTGTTATCGTAAATATTTGCCAGTCATCCGCGTACAAACGGGTAAGTATCTGTTAAATGTTTGACCGGGGAACATTCAAATCTTAATATGGATATTTTTAACTGATCCCATCGTTGAGGTACAAACAAACATATAGAAGTGTGTACCTATACAAAAGGAAGGATTTTTGGCCACGGGGCAGATGTGTCAGCTTCTGTCTAACACGGTATAATATGTGTTGTTCAAGAAAACGATGTGCCCCTGTCCACAGTTGGGCACATGTCCGTTCTTTTCCTACCGGCCACTCGGCTGTTCGGCTGGTCCATGGAAGACGCCATCAACACTGAAGCAGCGTCCCTGCAGCGACTCAACACCGAACCAGCGTCGCTCCAGCGGCTGACTCACCAGCCTGCGCCCCTGCAGCGACTCGACACCGAACCAGCGTCGCTCCGAGGGCTGGATGGCGACCCAGCGTCCCGTCCGCAGCGAAAAGTGGTGCTCTTCAGCCTGGCTGAGACGGCGACGGCTCAGCCGTGCTCCGGTGGCTGGCGGTAGACGGTCAGGAGAACCCGTGAGACCGGAGACGAGGGCCCAGCTGGAGAGTGCTGTGATGCGACCGACGCGGACAACGCCGGCCTTAGGCTTAACTTCTAAAAATTGCTTCTAACAATTGGGTGGACGACGGACGTGGTTTACTTAAGAATTTTGAAGGATGAACTGCACCTTCTTTATGTGAAATGAAAGCACTAGCTAGACACTTTCATTGAGAGTGATAAGGGCTTTGTTGTTTTGGCATATCTGTCAGCTGTACCCTGTCTCGCTTTTGAAGATGGAGCAGATCAGCAGATAGGCAGTTTCATGCCATCTGCATCTATCAAAGTCATACCTCATGCTGCACTATGTGGATGATCTCCCGTGTTGATTTGCCAGTGGTTGTGTAATTAGCCACTACAGTCACATGACCACTGACCAGTGGTCACCGCAAGCATCGTTTACGAGTTACCCGCCTCACCTCATATGCACTCATACACCCAAATAGGCACCCAAGTTCCAAATGTATGCTTATAGGCGGTGAGTGATGAACGAGCTATATTACATTTTGGTGCTATTTTCTCCTTTATTTTATGGCCTCATTCACTCTGGCGGGCGATTGCATGCGTTTATGGTGTTCGCCGTTTATTGGAAAGTATACCGGGCGACCTATTGGTGGCGTATAGGGACGCGACCGTAAATCATTTGGAGAAGAATATGGTGGCTGCCACAGAGCCATAGTAGCGCGTCCAAAGTTCGACCAAAACGAACCACCCCGGATTTCGTCCAAAACGAACCACACGTGATTCACAATGTACGTTATTCAACGTTTTCGTTCAATATTAATTTTATTCTTATGCAACAACCTGATGATAAAACGGTGAAGTGAAACCTTCCGTCTCGTTGTTGTAGCGAATGAGTTACGGCCATTTGGGCTCCAACGGCGTTACAAGCGTACGTTAAAGAGAATAGTTCACCTTGACAGATTTCTTGATAGTTGAAAGTAACGGGCATCTTGAGCTCAAAAATACGAATATGACTTTGGTTTGGACCATAAATGGATATCTGTGGAGACAAAAGTAAGTTTATCTTTGTATGACACGTGACGTCATACAACACCAGTGGTTGTTCTGGCTCCGCCTGGCGCCTGCTACAGTCTGGGGGCGGCTGAGCGGATATTAGCGAAGCGTCGTGATCAGAATCTACGTGCCAGAGAGTGTATCAAAAGCCCCCGATGTAAGGGCAACAAATCAACCAATCAGCGATGGGAGATACGATGCCCTTATTAATGAAGAGATTTGTATGAAGATGTGAAAGCTTCTCAAGTCAATTTTCGAGCATCAAGTACAGCTTGGCTATCTCAACTCAAAACCCATTGACAAGGTGAACAGATTCCTTTAAACTGGAAAGTAGGTACTTGTAACATCCGAAAACGGGTTTTGTCGGTAGCTCTTTAGTTACTTCTGCCTGCAAGTTAAACGTGTGCTGGACATAGCTATTTTTGGAAAAGCATATTTAAAAAGCCAGGACACAGTATCCTCCCCATCCACTAATATTTGCTTACTAATGTAAGCAAATATTAGTGGATGGGGATTCGTATCATATTCGTATTTTTTAGCTCAAGATGCCCGTTACTTTCAACTATCAAGAAATCTGTCAAGGTGAACTATTCTCTTTAACGTACGCTTGGGCGTAAGATGAGAATCGGAATTAATGGTTTCGGAAAAGCTTGGTTCAAAATCCGTTCGATTAAAGCCACTAGTTTCACAATTTAGATACCGTCTAAACCATTCGAAAATATTGTTTCGCTTGGATTTTGTATCATTATTGGAAACAATAAAGCATTAGTAGGTATGTAGGCTGTAGTTAAAACAACATACCGCGGTGAAAAATGAACTAATTCGAGATTAAATGGCCAATGCGGTAAGTAACTCTCCAGACTCTCCAGACTCCAGACTCTAAGACTCTCCTACATGAAGGCATTGTATAATGTATAGTAAACGATGTGATGCTCGCGTTGTGGCCCAGGTGGATAGTGTCGGGCTGGAAACTCGCACTCTGCCAAAAAGGATTCAATTCGCTTCGGAACTTGACAATTGAACTTCACTCAAATGCATTTCATGGCAGTGGCTGGAACGTTTAAATATATCTGATTAAATCTGGAGGTGAGATGACCATGTTGCAGCTTTCGAGCAAATTACATTTTCGCCACTAAACCCTGCTGCTGATCTAGAATCGCGCGATTGGATGTTAGCAGTCAGGGCCCACGCACAAGCTCTGTTTAGCGAAAGGCTCTTGGGCTATAACCAACATCATCCATTCAGTCAAATACATCTATTCATAAGCCCTGAATGAATTTATAAAGAAATAGGTACTATCTTCCTCGTTATTTGCTATGGTAGGAGCGTGGGTAGCATGGTTTCTGTTGTGTCATGTCGGCTACGCCGTCTTACTTTTCAAGAAGTGGTTGCTTCTATGCATAGCCAAAAACAATGAAGTCCTGAATTATCGTCCCAAAAAACAACAACCCGCCTACTGCAGTTCGCATCAATAATGCTGAAATTACCATTCTGAAATCCTTGGATCGACTGGCTATACTAACCATGAAGCATTTTCACCGTCTTTTCCTGTTGGCGATGCGGAATAACTTTGACAAGCTGCCGAAGTATTTCGACAAGTTTGAAAGGCCCGCTATAAATTTTAATGTCGGTAACGAATACGCATTGGGAAGTTTCTTGGCTGTTGATTTGAGTGTTTCTGAATTTGCGGACTCGCTTCTGGATCTCAAACGTCTCTATCGCCCGCTAAGCCACTTCCTGTCATAAAGCGTTCCGATTATTACCGTCATATGCCGCCACAGTCATTCAGTCTGACATACCGCCCGATATATGCTGTCATATACGGCCCCTATAACGAATGTCTGCCATATACCGTCCTGATCACCGCTGTCTCCCATGTACCATCTCGATCACGACCATCTGCCATATACCCCCCCCCCCCCCGATCACCGTTGTCTGCCATATACCTACCCTTTCGATCACCGCTGTCTGTCATAGGTATGTCGCTCCGATCCACCGCTGTCTGCTATATACGGTCCCGATCTCTAGTCACGTCTTAATCGGTCTGCAGACGAGATGCATGCAAAACAAATCGCAAAAGCTTACTGCAATGACGTAAGTTTTCGTAAAGTATTACAAGCTTTGTCATTTTTCCCCACTGGGCGCACATACCTGACTGCTCAGGAACAGCTGCCGGCTGACTGCCTGCCTGCGATTACGGCATCGTTGTCACACACAGACTGCCTGCCTGCGATTACGGCATCGTTGTCACACACAGACTGCCTGCCTGCGATTACGGCATCGTTGTCACACACAGACTGCCTGCCTGCGATTACGGCATCGTTGTCACACACAGACTGCCTGCCTGCGATTACGGCATCGTTGTCACACACAGACTGCCTGCCTGCGATTACGGCATCGTTGTCACACACAGACTGCCTGCCTGCGATTACGGCATCGTTGTCACACACAGACTGCCTGCCTGCGATTACGGCATCGTTGTCACACACAGACAGCCTGCCTGCGATTACGGCATCGTTGTCACACACAGACAGACAAATGCAGACGGGTAAACATAACCCGCGCTTGACCGGGGTCTCAGCAGAACGCCATTGACCGGGAGGATATTGCCCCCTCGTTATCTTCGGAACCAATAATTGCAGCGAGACGCGCAACGCGGCATTCGAAAGCGCTGAATGAGAGGCATCTAAAACATACTCGAAACTTTCGAATGGAGGTCCCATATCTGGTCAAGGTCGGGTCAAAAGTCAAAATGGAGGCACTTGAGTTTATGGACCATACTTTCCATCCAAAGCCTTTGATTGCGACCATGATCACCCAAAGTGCTCCCAAAGGTATAATACACATCTCGCATGAGCTAAATGGGATTGTTGGCAAAGGTCAAGTTCAAGGTCAGGTAATAAAAGGTCACTATGCGCAGAAGACTTTCGAAAGTCATGCAACACATGTTTTATGGGTTATTTTGCAAGTATACATCGATAGTGATGGTCATTTTACCATCTGACGTCATTTACGTGAAGTTAGTGTCAAGCGCAGGTCAAGTTCAGGTCACATATGGCTAAAATTCGGAATTGATAAATATAAGTAACAAAGGCATGTTTCTAGTCCAATTTTGTCTCACAAATACTGTTCTGACATTTATTTGTCTGTATCCGGTCAATACAAGCAAAAAACGCAATTTAAAATATGACGTCATGAGTTACTCATACTTAGGGATCCATAAGTCAATCAAAAATGAAGATATTGCTTTGAAATTTGGTTTATATTTTCCAAATGTAGTTCTCTTAACATATGCTCCGTTTTTTATATTTTATTATTATTTTGTGGGCATTTTTCTGAAGAAAAAAATCGTTACTTTTTATTTTGTTTGGTCAAAAAACAATATTTTCACAAATCTGAGACAGCTATTTTGTAGGCCTTGCGATTTGATATCTTTCGACGTTTCTGATTGCATTTCTCTTCAAAAGTGGTCTTTGTACGGCTTGTTAAATTTTAGCTGATTTTATCGTCAAACTCGTGTGTAGTGACGTCACTAAATGTGCTATATCTCAACAATTTCTCGACGAAATTGCTTAGTTTCGCACAGAAGATGTATAATTGATGTGGGAGAAGGTACCCAAAGTTTCACGTTGATAGCGCCATTGTATTTTAAGTTATCACGAAAATTCGTCAGGGGGAGCAATATTTGCCCCCCCCCCCCCCTGTTCAAGGGCGGGATAATATCCGCGCAGGCCCAGTGCGATCCTGGCCTGGCCAGCGTTCCACACCTCGAAACGTGGACGATTCGATCATTGGGCGTGATGCAGTCTACACTAGTTCCGATGTGGCGTCTCTTTGTGCCATTGCTCATGTGGGAGATGTGTGTTGTAGTGTGCAGATGTGTGTTGTAGTGTGCAATGAGAATCTTGCACATTTTATTCACCCTGTAACGTCACGACCGTTTGCCGTGTTTTAGATAACAAACGACCCTTGGGCAAACTAGTTACCTTTATATGCACGGTTTGCATCTGAAAGGAAATCAGTCACTTGTATAATGGGGTTTTAAACTGAGATAGCAGTGTTGAAGGCCATATCGAGAAATCACTTACAGCGTACTCCGTTTCGTTGTAAGGACTCTTCTGCCGAACCCTTTGTCCAAAAGCTTCATATGGTAGCACGTGCTAAAAGCAGCAGCGTCACTGGACCAGCGGGCGAACCCTTCGCCAATGATAATATTATGCAAGTTATGTAAACAATTGTAGGATAATCATTACATTAGTACTTACGCGAAAATGATAAATAATTATCTAACTAAAATTAAACTTTGATAAATAATTATTTTACATAAAGTTCCGAGTTTTTCCATCTTGTTTCGAAGTTGCGTTGCGTCGGTCAATGAGTGATAGGTAGGTACGCAGTCACCTGCATCTCGATCAATCACATGCTTACGGTCATACATTAATAGGTATTTTTGTAATTAGTTTTCTTTGCCTTATAAATGCTTGCAGAGTGTTAGAACCCGATGCGCCGCAGGACTCGCCGAGCTGGAGTATCGCGAGTTGACATGCTGCCGTATTATAAGGTGACTTTCATTTAGTTTTCAGGAATCAATTTCGGTCAACCGATAGGGTGCTTCTCTTTGGAATAGCTTGCCATCACTGTGGGAAATCTTCTCATCAGAAGGGCAAGCTATTCCAAAGAGAGCCTCTTCGGATAGATCGTTTTTCAAGCATGGGAAAGTGAATCCTACTGCGAACTGCGCCCCCCCCCCCCCCCCCGCCGCCACACAAATATTCGTCGACTAAAAAATAATATGTTTTGTCCCGTACCTTACATTATAAATGTGATGTAGCAATGACCACACAGCTTTGCAACTTATATTTTCTCACCATCAGCCCGCCAAACAAACTTGGAATCTTGCAATACATTTATCCCTACCTGAATATGATGTAAGTGAACGTAAGTAGATTTAGGCCCTTGTCGGCGTTTCTTACCAAGATGTGCTCATTTAACATGTATTGTAAATTCCAGAGCTCACGGTATTGCGTCGTGTGTAGGCACTGTGTATCCATGCACATTGATGTTTGACGGTCATTGATCCACGCCTACATGCCTGCCCTTTGTAAGACTGTAATAAATGTTCCATTGCCGCATTCTCTGCTAGGTCCACTAGCATGTCATTTATATTTTCCTTGCGGTCACCATCCCATTTTGTCACTTCGTGTAATGCGTGTGCGACTGTGTGGTACGCTTTGTTTTGTGCTGCTCGGTGTATGTACAAACCTACACACCTGCCCGCTGTCAGGTAGATAATGTTGAATGATAGGATTTTCGGCAGAGTAAACTTATTTTTTATTTATGGTACGTAGCCGTGCCCTTTTAAATTATCTGATTGGCAATATTGTGGATATTGACCGTCCAAATATCTCCAGTTTCAATTCGAAGGGGGAAATGTGTCGTATGCGTTTCCTTGGCATCATTATGTTTAAATGCAACCGGCGCGTTTTATTTATCCAACGAGAATGAAGCAGACACCTAAGTGTTGTATCTGTTAAATGCATGCTTTCACCCTGCCGTGTTGCTGAACTAGTTACGAAGCGAAACTATTAGTGCTCCTACCAGTGGCAAGTGCTGTGATACCTACATGCTACCTATGTGTTCCACATATTTATGTGTTTGGAATAAACTGAACGGAATAGTGAGTTGGTCCGCTCCGCGGACCGCCCGTGGTCTGAGTCGTCCGATCTTGCAGCCCCGGCGGGCCGAGTCTGCTGTCTACGGGGCCGGCATCACTCTATGCAGCATGGGCTCCGCCACCGGAGGGGGGGGGGGCATGTCTCCCCCTCCACCACCACCACCGCCGCGCGGGTTAAACGAAAAGAAGAAGAAAAACATGTTAGATGTCATAGAGGAAATGCATATCCAAGGCATAAGATTTAAAAAAAATTGTGCCGCTCCGCGGCGCAATTCCTTTAACCCGCGCCGTGCCGGTGCTCGGCGCCACCTTCGCCGTGCTGGGTGGGGTGGGGGGTGGGTATTTAGACACCCCCTCTAACTCGAAAACTAAAAGGGCTATAAAGACGAAAAAAGGTATTCGAAAGCTCTAAATAAGCACATTCGAGATTACTTCAGATATTTTTTTACCTAAAGCCAATATTGAGGTCACCAGAGGTCATCAAAGGTCAAATTTTCCAGTTGTAGGACTTCGCTCCAGAAACCCCCAGATATCACAGGAACTATGATAGCTAGGACCAAACAGAAAAGAGCAATGGAAAGCACTTGAAACATGCAATGTACAAGGTGTCCTCATATGTTAGCTTAATCAATAGTTTAGGCTCCAGAGCTCATCAAATGTCAAAAAAGCTATTTTTTACAAAACAGTTCTTCACGAATAACTTTTTACCTAATCACGACAAGGTAATAATTTTGATTCCATCGTGTTTGTCTCGTGAAGGTACTTTGACACATATTAATGTTCTCCAGGTTAAATTAACTTAAAAAATTGACCTCAGGTCAAGGTCAAGTGGTAACCAAAGTAGGTCATGTTGCATATGGGAAGACGTCCCTCGACGAGACAAACACGTTGGTGTCTGTTGCACTTTTTTATCGTCATTATGTCGACAGTTATTGAAATACAACTGTTGGTGACCTCGGATGACCTTGTCTGACCCTGTAGGGGTTACCAAACAAAAATTGCACCTATGTCATCAATAATGGCCTATAATAACATGATCCAGAAGGAATTAGACTGATATCTTGCGTATCCTTGGAATAGGAAGCATTTGAATATTTCCCCATTGACTTATAATGGGGAGGTCACGAAATTGACCCGACCTTAGGTCGCTGATATACAAAATCCAAGATAAGCGAATTGTAGATATATACTTATAATGGGGAGGTCAGGAAATTGACCCGACCTTAGGTCGCTGATATACAAAATCCAAGATAAACGAATTGTAGATATATACGACCTTATGAAATCATATAAGTGTAAAACCGATCATCCAAAAACTGTGACTGTGGTACGACCACAATTTTGTTTAGAGGTGAGGTCACGTGACCTGGTCTGGTGACCTGACCTGAGATGACCCGAGGATTTTTGGTATACATCATGTGAACAATTGATGTCCAAACAGCCGTACCAAAAACGTCGGCGCTGCGCGCTGCCGTTTTCCCGCTATCCTTGAAAAACCTGAGGGTGTGTGTACCCCCCCCCCCCCCGCCACGGCGCGGGTTAAGGGTTCCAGGGCTTGGGCTTAAACAATATTCGAAGTTGATATAGTATATCTGATTCCAAACTGGTGTCGCTGGTACCAAAGTTGAAATGGCAGACCCCTCAGTTTACTAACTCCAGCTCCTAAAAGTTGGTATGGCCCATGCCATACCTGCCATACTGCATTTGCCACATTCCATCCTTGTGACGTGTATTTTCATCCGTTTTGTTTGGCCTTTTCAACTCTTGGGAAGAGGGCCCTTTCAACGTTCGGAAAGGGGGCCCTTTCGAGGCGCCGCTCCCCTCCCCCCCCCCCCCCTCCCTCCTGGACGAAATCCTGGCTACGTGCCTGTATGGACTGTGGTTAATTAACAGCCATGCCACTGCAACTTAAAGGGATTATACGGGTTTCCGTCCTGAAAGTAAATGCACTCTTTTGCAGTTGTATGAGCTTTAAACACGTTTAAGACATATAACAGGGACCTCTCAATGCTCATTTAGTCCATTATTTCAGAAATTATCAGCGTTAAAACTTGGGCGTTTTTCGAGACTAGTATCAGATAACGAGTACTTGATCGGCACTACTGTCCACCACTTTTATCTTAAGATCAATTTTAGAGTTTTTAATTATCTGCAAGTCCTACACTGGATCACAAAATTATTATGCAATTCAAAACTGACGGGACTTTGTATTACTACACACTGTTCGTTGAGGTTTTGTGTTTTTGTGGTTTTCTTTTCTCTGGCCTTTAGCGTTGATAATTTGGTGGTGGCGTATTAATTTTTTGACATGAAAATTCATGAAAAATATAGAATTTTATGGGAAAACTAGGTGACTGCTGCTGTCGTTGGAACAAAACAAGTTTATTTTCTTTCAAATATTGCTTATTTTACCGGAAATATGCCATACGTGAGGTGTTTTTATTAACATAAAAGAGATGACTGGCTCTGCCTCAGCCGGTCCTGCAGAAAATACGCGGTGGCATCACCGCGCACTTTGGAATGTCCTTACGTGCAGAAGAGGTCATTTCCAAAAAATGTGGGTACCGTGGGACTTCTACCACCTTTATAAGTACGTTTTACTATGTAACTCAATTATTCTGGGAAAAACCCGTATAATCCCTTTAACAGTAATGCGCATGTATAAGTCGCTCAGCTTTTTTTAGAAGCGGAAAGTACGCTAACTTAGTCAACAAGTCACCTCTCTAGGCAGTGGCGTCGCCACCAAATTTTGAGTGTGTGTGTGTGGAGAGGTCAACCATGGGTTTGGGGTCAAGCCCCATTGGGCTAATGTTTAAATCCTGCGAATCTGTGGGGGGGGGGGTGGCGGACTTCGGCCGGAGCGATCCTGGGGGAGAGGGCGCCCCCAGCCCCGCCCTCCTCCCCTCCCCTCCCCGGTAGTGACGCCCCTGTCTCTAGGTACCACTGACACAACAAGTAGCGGGAGTATCCCGAGGCAAGTTGGCAGTGGCGCACGCAGGGGGAGGGTCAAAAGGGTCAGCTGACCCCCCCCCCCCCGACATTTCTGAGGGGCACGCATCAAAAGGACCCGAGTTCTGGCCCATACCTGACAGGGGCACGGTCTTGGTCAGGCCCGATCGAGGTAGGGGCCCGGTGCTAGCAAAGGCGTGATATGGGCCCGGTCAGGACGAGGGCCCCGTCACAACAGGGCCAGTTCCTTGTAAATTATTGATACGGGTACGTTCTGGTGACACGGGCCCGTTCCTGGTAGGGGCCCGGTCTTGATCAGACCCGATCGAGACAGGGGCCTGGTGCTGGCAAAGACGTGATATGGGGCCCGGTCAAAACGAAGGCCCCGTCACAACAGGACCTGACCCTTGCAAATTCTTGATACATGCCCGTTCTAGTGACACAGGCCCGTTCCGGGTAGGGGCCCGGTCTTGGTCAGGCCCTATCGAGGCAGAGGCCCGATGCTGGCAAAGGCGTGTAGCAGGGGCCCGGTCAGGCGTAGAGCCCGGTTCCCACCATATCCCATATCCTCAGCCATATATCTCGTTGAGCTCATGAATCCACTTCCCCCAACTTCAAACCTGTGGCGGAGCCCTTGCTGTGCAGTCTGGATGGGCCGAGTCTGCAGTCCGCGGGGCCGGCACCACTTTGTGCAGTCTGGACGGGCCGAGTCTGCAGTCCGCGGGGCCGGCACCACTTTGTGCAGTCTGAACGGGCCGAGTCTGTAGTCCGTGGGGCCGGCACCACTTTGTGCAGTCTGAACGGGCCGAGTCTGTAGTCCGCGGGCCGGCACCACTTTGTACACTTTGCACCAGTTAAATCAATACAAATGGAAACATACATATCATTAAAACATTGGCGTGATATGGGCCTGGCGTGATGTGGGGTCCTGTTGTGATTAAAACATTGTTACAGCAATACTATTTCAGTATAAATGAATGTAGCCGGTAGCCACTGGGACTGCACGTATTTGCACAATTTACCAGTGTACTTGAATCGTTAAAGGAAATAGTTCACCTTCGGAAATTTTTCAGAACACGATTTTATTATATTTTTTAATACAGTTTCTTTTTTTCTTTTCAAAAATGGTCCTACATCGCGCCAATTCAGGACAGAAGGTCGTAAATTATTAATGTTATGGTGTGCGTTATTGGTCTGCGCATGCGCCCTGGCTGTGCTGGCACTTTCAGACGGTACGGTATATGCGCCGCATTCCTTCGCCAAAAAGTCAAATATCTTCGGCTGGAGAGTCTTTTCAGCCAAGAAAAGTTGCAGATAAGGATTTCTCAACACGGGCTACAAAACTGCTAATTCAGTTCAAAATCCCATGTTGAAGGTGAACTATTTCCTTTAAGAATCGTTAAATCTTTTCACTTTTGATACAATCAGCCTTGATTTGATGCGGGCTTTGATTCAATCATGATTCATGAATCAAACGATCTGGTGGTGAATCATTTTGTTGTATTCAATGAATTTTGATTGAACGATTCCAATCGATTAAATCAGTGTTGAATCAATAACCAGTCTGTATGAGGTCACATAGCGACTACAAGGCTATGTTCCAAATGTGAAATCGATAGAAAATTGCGAAAATCCTCTCTCAGTGGTGATTAACGCGATTGCACAGCGCAAAATTATGCATGTGACACAAACGTGTGTCCATTTATTCCTATGACCGGTCGTTTGGCCTATAAATATGTATTAGCTCGTCTACAAAGGCAAAAGTATGTCCATCAAGACAGCCCAGGTTCCGTCCAGGTTCAGCACAGATTCAGCCCAGGTTCGGGTCACCTCCGATTGAGCTGAAATTTGCACAGAAGATCCACCAGAGAACAGTAGTCTACACCTAGCAGCATTCGATGTCACTGCCAGCGGTTTGACTTACAGAGGTCAAGCAAGGTCACGAGTTCAAATATTGCACAGCACATTATGGCCTACCCGGAAGAGCTACGGAGATGAATGCAACGCTAAAATACTCGTACATACTTGTTTGACGTTTCCCACAACGAATTGACCTCTCAAGGTCACCATTTGACCTAAAGTAATTTGGGGACTCAGCCGAGCTGGTACTATTGCACAGCGCATAACTGGTATACAACAAATATTTTACCAATTAAAAAACATGTCGAAATGTGACCCAGGTGATGCGCTAACATTCGCCAAAAACACCTACTTGATAGCTATCACGGTTTGACCTTGACAATTAAATGTCACTTCGAGAGGTGCAGCCCGGGCTCAGCCCAGGTTCGATTTTGCACAGCACATTGTGGCCTACCCAGAAGAGCTACGGGGATGAATCAACCGCTAAAATATTCATACGTACTTTTTCTTACGTTTTCCACAACGACTTGACCTTCAAGGTCACCATTTGACCTAAGGTCATTTGGGGCTCAGCCGCCGGTACCATTGCACAGCGCAAACTGGTATACAAAAATAATTTTACAAATTAAAAAGCATGTCCAAATGTGACCCAGATGATGCGCTAACATTCGTCGAAAACACCTACTTGATAGCTATCACAGTGCAACCTTGACAATTAAACGTCACGAGAAATGTCAATTAAACGTTGCGAGAGGTGCAGCCCGGGTTCAGCCAAGGCTCGATTTTGCACAGCACATTGTGGCCTACCCAGAGGAGCTAATCGGATGAATCCAACGCTAAAATACTCGTACATACTTGGTCTTACATTTCCATTAACGACTTGACCTATCAAGGTCACCATTTGACCTAAAGTCATTTGGAGACTCAGCTGCTGGTACCATTGCACAGCGCATAACTGGTATACACAAATTATTTTACAAATAAAAAAACATGTCGAAATGTGACCCAGGTGATGCACTAACATTCGCCGAAAACACCTACTTGATAGCTATTACGGTTTGACCTGTACAATTAAACGTCACTGCGAGAGGTGCGGTCCGGGTTCAGACCAGGTTCGATTTTGCACAGCACATTGTGGCCTACTCAGAAAAGCTACCGGGATGAATACAACGCTAAAATACTCGTACATACTTGGTCTTACGTTTCCTTCAACGACCTGACCTCTCAAGGTCACCATTTGACCTAAGGTCATTTGGGACTCAGCCACCGGTGCCATTTCACAGCGCATAACTGGTATATAAAAATAATTTTACAAATTAAAAGCATAGCGAAATGTGACCCAGATGACGCGCTAACATTCGCCGAAAACACCTACTTGATAGCTATCACAGTTTGACCTCGACAATTAAACGTTACGAGAAACGTTAATTAAACGTTGCGAGAGGTGCAGCCCGGGTTCAGCCCAGGCTCGATTTTACACAGCACATTGTGGCCTACCCAGAGGAGCTAAGGGGATGAATACGCAGAACCCAGTTATGCGCTGTGCAATGGTGCCAGCTGCTGAGTCCCCCAAATTACCTTAGGTCAAATGGTGACCTTGAGAGGTCAAGTCGGAAACGTAAGACCAAGTATGTACGAGTATTTTAGCGTTAGATTCATCCCCGTAGCTCTTCTGGGTAGGCCACAATATGCTTTGCAAAATCGAACCTGGCCTGAACCCGGACTGCACCTCTCGCAGTGACGTTTAATTGTCAAGGTCAAGCCGTGATAGCTATCAAGTAGGTGTTTTTGGCGAATGTTAGCGCACCTCGGTCACATTTCCACATGCTTTTTAATTTGTGAAATATTTGTTTGTATACCAGTTATGCGCTGTTCAATGGTACCAGCAGCTGAGCCTCCAAATAACTTTAGGTCAAATGGTGACCTTGAGAGGTCACGTCGTTGTGGGAAATGTAAGACCAAGTATGTACAAGTATTTTAGCGTTGGATTCATCCCCTTAGCTCTTCTTGGTAGGCCACAATGTGCTGTGCAAAATCGAGCCTGGGCTGAACCCGGGCTGCACCTCTCGCAACGTTTCATTGACGTTTCTCGTGACGTTTAATTATCAAGGTCAAACCGTAATAGCTATCAAGTAGGTGTTTTCGACGAATGTTAGCGCATCATCTGGGTCACATTTCGCCATGCTTTTTAATTTGTAAATTATTTTTGTATACCAGTTATGCGCTGTGAAATGGTACTGGCGGCTGAGCCCCAAATGACCTTAGGTCAAATGGTGACCTTGAGAGGTCAGGTCGTTGTGGAAAACGTAAGAACAGGTATGTACCAGTATGTTAGCGGTTGATTCATCCCCGTAGCTCTTTTGGGTAGGCCACAATGTGCTGCGCAAAATCGAACATGGGCTGAAACCGGGCTGCACCTCTCGCAGTGACGTTTAATTGTCAAGGTCAAACAGTGAGAGCAATCAAGTAGGTGTTTTCGGTGAATGTTAGCGCATCATCTGCGTCACATTTAGACATGATTTTTTATTTGTAAATATTTGTTGTATACCAGTTATGCGCTGTGCAATGGTACCAGCAGCTGAGTCCCCAAATGACCTCAGGTCAAATGGTGACCTTGAAAGATCAAGTCGTTGCAGAAAACGTAAGACCAAGTATGTACGAGTATTTTAGCGTTTGATTCACCCCGTAGCTCTTCTGGGTGCTGTGTGAATGTCGCAATTCCACACCACAATGTGCTGTGGAAAATCGAACCTGGTCTGAACCCGGACCGCACCTCTCGCAGTGACGTTTAATTGTCAAGGTCAAACCGTGATAGCTATCAAGTAGGTGTTTTCGGAGAATGTTAGTGCATCATCTGGGTCACATTTCGCCATGCTTTTTAATTTCTTCTGGGTAGGCCACAATGTGCTGTGCAAAATGGAACCTGGGCTGAGCTCGGGCTGCACCTCTCGAAGTGACGTTTAATTGTCAAGGTCAAACCGTGATAGCTATCAAGTAGGTGTTTTTAGCGAATGATAGCGCATCACATGGGTCAAATTTCGGCATGCTTTTTAATTGGTAAAATATTTGTTGTATACCAGTTATGCGCTGTGCAATAGTACCAGCGGCTGAGTCCCCAAATGACTTAAGGTCAAATGGTGACCTTGAGAGGTCAATTCGTTGTGGGAAACGTAAAAACAAGTATGTACGAGTATTTTAGCGTTGGATTCATCCCCGTAGCTCTTCCGGGTAGGCCACAATGTGCTGTGCAATATTTGAACTCGTGACCTTGCTTGACCTCTGTAAGTCAAACCGCTGGCAGTGACATCGCATGCTGCTAGGTGTAGACTACTGTTCTCTGGTGGATCTTCTGTGCAAATTTCAGCTCAATCGGAGGTGACCCGAACCTGTGCTGAACCTGGGCGGAACCTGGGATGTCTTGATGGATATACTTTTGCCTTTGTAGACGAGCTAATACATATTTATAGGCCAAACGACCCGTCATAGGAATAAATGGACGCACGTTCGTATAACATGCACAATTTTGCGCTGTGCAATCGCGTTAATCACCGTTGAGAGAGGATTTTCTCAATTTGCTATTGATTTCACATTTTGAACATATTTCCGGGACATGTGGTGTGACTATCTTCGAATGTCACAACTAATCACTTTCTCAAAATCTGTATACATGCCTCCTGCGTAGATATGCCAAGTTCTGACTTGATCGCTCGAGCCCTGCTATAGTTTCTATGGCTCCGAATGATCACATGTTAACACGTGGAGAGGTGCCATTTTCAAAGTGTGGACGCCCCTGGAGTCTTTATTTGAAAATGTCACGAACAGCCATTTGGTGACATTGTGGAGATGCCTAAGGTCAATGTTTGTGCTGATTCTCGACGCAATCCGAGGGGACCGCGAATGTGCCGAATATCAAAATGGACATTCGCGAATATGCATTTTTGCCTTTGTAGGCGAGGTAATAAATATTTATAGGCCAAAAGACCCGTCATAGGAAGACACGGGCGCACGTTCGTGTCACATGCACAATTTTGCGCTGTGAAATCGCGTTAATCACCGCTGAGAGAGGATTTTTGCAATTTGCTATCGATTTCACATTCTTAACATATTTCCGAGTCATGTGGTGTGACTGGCTTTGAATGTCACAACTAATCACTTTCTCACAATCTGTATACATGCAGGCCTCTTGCGTAGATATGCAATGTTTTGAATTTATCGGTGGAGTCCTGCTATAGTTTATATGGCTCTGAATGATCACATGTTAACACATGGAGAGGTGGCATTTGCAAAGTGGAGGCTTTATTTGAAAATGTCACGAATAGCCATTTAGTGACATTGTGGAGCTGCCTAAGGTCAATGTTTGTGCCGATTCTCGACGCAATCCGAGGGGACCGCCATCTTAATGACCGTTTTTGACCACAATGACCGCAAACTTTGATCACCGATATCTCTTCTATTTTTGAATGTCACAGATAGACGCATATATTTTCTGAAAGAGGAAGAAGAGCTCTAGTTGTCTGTCAAATTTCGCAAAAATCAACGGAGTCCGCCGATTTGACCTTGAACTATGAATGTCATTTTTGGACGCCATGCTGAATGTCATAACTGGAGGTTATTATTTTTGAATTGAGCCTATTTTGTACTATGATTGTACGAATTTTCATCGAAATCGACGGGGTCCGCCATTTTCATGACCTCAGATAATCCCGTTGACCTTGAACTCTGACCACCGATATCTCTTTTGATTTTGAATGTCACAAATACACACATATATTTTCTGAGAGAGGAGGAATTGCTCTATTAGTCTGCCAAATTGCATTATGATAGGTGAGTACCGCGGGTACCGTGAATGTGTCGCGAACGTGAATGTGCACGTCTAACTAAATTAACTACTATGACGGGTCGTTTGGCCTATACATATTTATTCGCTCGCCTACAAAGGCCAAAATGCATATTCGGGAATGTCCATTTTGATATTCGGCACATTTTCGGTCCCCTCGGATTGCGTCGAGAATCGGCATAAACATTGACCTTAAGCATCTCCACAATGTCACCAAATGGCTATTCGTGACATTTTCAAATAAAGACCCCAGGGATGTCCACACTTCGAAAATGGCACCTCTACACGTGTTAACATGTGATCATTCAGAGCCATAGAAACTATAGCCGGACTCCACCGATCAAGTCAGAACTTGGCATATCTACGCAGGAGGCATGTATACAGATTTTTGGAAAGTGATTAGTTGTGACATTCAAAAACAGTCACACCACATGACCTCGAAATATATTAAAAAATTTAATCGATGTAAAATTGAGAAAATCCCCTCTCAGCGGTGATTAACGCGATTGCACAGCGCAAAAATGTGCATGTGACACGAACGTGCGTCCGTTTATTCCAATGACGGGTCTTTTGGCCTATAAATATTTATTCGCTCGCCTACAAAGGCAAAAATGCATATTTGCGAATGTCCATTTTGATATTCGGCGCATTTGCGGTCCCCTCTGATTGCGTCGAGAGTCGGCACAAACATTGAACTTAGACAGGTCCACAATGTCACCAAATGGCTATTCGTGACATTTTAAAATAAAGCCTCCACGGGCGTCCACACTTTGAAAATGGCACCTCCCCACGTGTTAACATGTGATCATTCAGAGCCATAGAAACTATAGCAGGACTCCACCGATCAATTCAAAACTTGGTATATCTACGCAAGAGGCAGGTATACAGATTTTGAGAAAGTGATCAGTTGTGACATTCGAAGATAGTCACACCACATGACCCGGAAATATGTTCAAAATGTGAAATCGATAGAAAATTGAGAAAATCCTCTCTCAACGGTGATTAACGCGATTGTACAGCGCAAAATTGTGCATGTGACACAAACGTGCGTCCATTTATTCCTATGACGGGTCGGTTGGCCTATAAATATGCATTAGCTCGTCTACAAAGGCAAAAGTATGTCCATCAGGCAGCCCAGGTTCCGCCCAGGTTCAGCACAGGTTCAGCCCCGGTTCGGGTCACCTCCGATTGAGCTGAAATTTGCACAGAAGATCCACCAGAGAACAGTAGTCTACACCTAGCAGCATTCGATGTCACTGCCAGCGGTTTGACTTACAGAGGTCAAGCAAGGTCACGAGTTCAAATATTGCACAGCACATTGTGGCCTACCCGGAAGAGCTACGGAGATGAATGCAACGCTAAAATACTCGTACATTCTTGTTTGACGTTTCCCACAACGAATTGACCTCTCAAGGTCACCATTTGACCTAAAGTCATTTGGGGACTCAGCCGAGCTGGTACTATTGCACGGCGCATAACTGGTATACAACAAATATTTTACAAATTAAAAAGCATGTCGAAATGTGACCCAGGTGATGCGCTTACATTTGCCAAAAACACCTACTTGATAGCTATCACGGTTTGACCTTGACAATTAAATGTCACTTCGAGAGGTGCAGCCCGGACTCAGCCCAGGTTCGATTTTGCACAGCACATTGTGGCCTACCCAGAAGAGCTACGGGGATGAATCAACCGCTAAAATACTCGTACGTACTTGTTCTTACGTTTTCCAAAACGACTTGACCTTCAAGATCACCATTTGACCTAAAGTCATTTGAGGCTCAGCCGCCGGTACCATTGCACAGCGCAAACTGGTATACAACAAATAATTTTACAAATTACAAAGCATGTCCAAATGTGACCCAGATGATGCGCTAACATTCGTCGAAAACACCTACTTGATAGCTATCACGGCTTGACCTTGACAATTAAACGTCACGATAAATGTCAATTAAACGTTGCGAGAGGTGCAGCCCGGGTTCAGCCAAGGCTTGATTTTGCACAGCACATTGTGGGCTACCCAGAGAAGCTAAGGGGATGAATTCAACGCTAAAATACTCTTACATACTTGTTCTTACATTTCCCACAACGACTTGACCTCTCAAGGTCACCATTTGACCTAAAGTCATTCGGGGACTCAGCTGCTGGTACCATTGCACAGCGCATAACTGGTATACACAAATTATTTTACAAATAAAAAAACATGTCGAAATGTGACCCAGGTGATGCACTAACATTCGCCGAAAACACCTACTTGATAGCTATTACGGTTTGACCTTGACAATTAAACGTCACTGCGAGAGGTGCGGTCCGGGTTCAGACCAGGTTCGATTTTGCACAACACATTGTGGCCTACCCAGAAGAGCTACGAGGATGAATCTAACGCTAAAGAACTCGTACATACTTGGTCTTACGTTTCCTGCAACGACTTGACCTCTCAAGGTCACCATTTGACCTAAGGTCATTTGGGGCTCAGCCACCGGAACCATTTCACAGCGCATAACTGGTATACAAAAATTATTTTACAAATTAAATAGCATGACGATATGTGACCCAGGTGATGTGCTAACATTCGCAGAAAACACCTACTTGATAGCTATCACGGTTTGATCTTGACAATTAAATGTCACTGCAAGAGGTGCAGCCCGGATTGTGACCGTGAATGTGTGCCGTGAATGACCGTGACCGTGAATGTGCCGAATATCAAAATGGACATTCGCAAATATGCCTTTGTAGGCGAGCTAATAAATATTTATAGGCCAAAAGATACGTCATTGGAATACACGGATGCACGTTCGTGTCACATGCACATTGTTGCGCTGTGCAATCGCGTTAATCACCGCTGAGAGGGGATTTTCTCAATTTTCTATCGATTTCACATTTTGAACATATTTCCGGGTCATATGGTGTGACTGTCTTTTAATTTCACAACTAATCACTTTCTCAAAATCTGTATACATGCCTCCTGCGTAGATATGCCAAGTTCTGACTTGATCGGTCAAGTCCTGCTATAGTTTCTATGGCTCTGAAGATCACATGTTAACACGTGGAGAGGTGCAATTTTCAAAGTGTGGACACCCCTGCGGAGGCTTTATTTGAAAATGTCACGAATAGCCATTTGGTGACATTGTGGAGCTGCCTAAGGTCATTGTTTGTGCCGATTCTCGACGCAATCCGAAGGGACCGCAAATGTGCCGAATATCAAAATGGACATACGTGAATATGCATTTTTGCCTTTGTAGGCGAGCTAATAAATATTTTTAGGCCAAAAAACCGCCATAGGAATAAATGGACGCACGTTCGTATAACATGCACAGTTTTCCGCTGTGCAATCGCAATAATCACCGCTGAGAGGGGATTTTCTCAATTTGCTATCGATTTTACATTTTTTTATATATTTCCGGGTCATGTGGTGTGACTATCTTTGAATGTCTCAACAAATCACTTTCTAAAAATATGTATACATTCCTCCTGCGTAGATATGCCAAGTTCTGACTTGATCGGTGGAGTCCTACTATAGTTGCTATGGCTCTGAATGATCACATGTTAACACGTGGAGAGGTGCCATTTTCAAATTGTGGACTGGTGGCCTTGTGGAGCTGCCTAAGGTCAATGTTTGTGCTGATTTTCGACGCAATCTGAGGGGACCGCGAATGTGTCGAATATCGAAATGGACATTCGCGAATATGCATTTTGGCCTTTGTAGGCGAGCGAATAACTATTTATAGGTCAAACGACCCGTCATAGGAATACACGGACGCACGTTCGTGTCACATGCACAGTTTTCCGCTGTGTAATCGCGTTAATCGCCGCTGAGAGAGGATTTTCTCAATTTTCTATCGATTTCACATTTTGAACATATTTCCGGGTCATGTGGTGTGACTGGCTTTGAATGTCACAACTAATCACTTTCTCAAAATCTGTATACATGCCTCCTGCGTAGATATGCCTAGTTTTGAATTGATCGGTGGAGTTCTGCTATAGTGTATATGGCTCTGAATGATCACACGTGGAGAGGTGCCATTTTCAAAGTGTAGACGCCCCTGGAGGCTTTATTTGAAAATGGCACGAATAGCCATTTGGTGACATTGTGGAGCTGCCTAAGGTCAATGTTTGTGCCGATTCTTGACGCAATCCGAGGGGACCGCCATCTTAATGACCGTTTTTGACCACAATGACCGCAAGCTTTGATCACCCATATCAAGGGGCGTAGGAACTATGTTCAAGTTGGGGGGAGGGGGGGGGGGGGCAGGAGGCATTCTGAAGTCGATTCTTTCCATGCAACGCCCATAGGCGTAATGTTAAAATCCGAAATGTTCGAGGGGCGGCTGCCCCCCCCCCCCCGCCTCCTACGCCTATGCCCATATCTCTTCTATTTTTGAATGTCACAGATAGACACATATATTTTCTGAAAGAGGATGAAGAACTCCAGTTGTCTGCTAAATTTCGTAAAAATCAACGGGGTCCGCTGATTTGACCTTGAACTATGAATGTCATTTTTGGACGCCATTTTGAATATTATAACTGGAGGGTATTATTTTTGAATTAAGCCTATTTTGTACTATGATTGCACAAATTTGCATCGAAATCGACGGGGTCCACCATTTGCATGACCTCAGATAACCCCGTTGACCTTGAACTGTGACTGCTGATATCTCCTTTGATTTTGAATGTCACAAATACACACATATATTTTCTGAGAGAGGAGGAATAGCTCTGTTAATCTGCCAAATGTAATTATGATCAGTGAGTACCTTGGGTATCGTGAATGTGTGACGCGAACGTGAATGTGCACGTCGAACTAAATAATGAACGTCAATCACGTAAGATTTCACGAAATGCGTGGGAGAATGGCCCTTCCGAACGCACTCTTGAACTAGTTATGAAATTAAAGCTCAGAAAAATAATGAATACCTACATCTGTCTGTTTATTTGTTTAATATGGAGAAGTGTTTGCAAATAAAACGTTTCTATTGGCACGAAATAAATATTGTTTTTGGAAAATAAAAATAAATGTATGCTCAACTGTATCCATATTCCTTCGCGCTATTTCATATTCGTCTGGCATTACTGCCAGTAGTGCGTTGTCCGACGCCATTTTCTTGTTACAAACGAAGTCATTTGTGGCGCGAAGGCACGCGTGGACTTGCGGCTCTAGATAGAATATTGGGGCTATACAATACTGTATTGTGTACAATACTGTATTTAAGCCTTCCTCGTGTGGATTGTATTCTGACACATCCGTCATGGTAAGTTATACTAAAATATATTAGTAGCAGACTTAAGTTCATTCGTCTAATCAAAATCTGATCTAGGGATGTCAGACAAAATCAGATTTTGACGGGCGGCTTCATCTCGTCTGACCGGTGACGATTGTTCAACGATTCTTGAGTAGACGTTGACAGGTAACTTCTTTTTATATTAATAATTTCCATATATTTAATTTCTATTATAATTTCCAATCTGAGTAAACAACGGTGCCTGAACTCGTCACATCTCATCACATCTCGTCACATCTCATCTGATCTGGGTAAAGCCCAGGCTATGCTGTGATTTACTGAAAATCATGTGCGTGATCCGTGTTGTTGGGATTTCCATCACTGCAAGTTCAGCTGATAGTAAATGCATTGGGTGAGCTGCACTGGCACATCATGCAGATCCTGGATGAAACATCAAGGAAATTCTGCAGGCATGTCCCGGACAGAACGATTACAAGTTCAAAATTCTGAACTTGTTGTTTTCCGATATTGCGTGTTTCAGGGTTTTATCATTTTGCTTGATTTCATGTATTGTGGTCTACTAGACCTAAACTTGAATTATTTGTGCCTAGTATTGTGGTGGAAGATCAATGAAGAAGCGTTTGAGCAAATTGTGACTGTTGAAAACTTGTGTTGAAGCTGGTAGATATTTATGCAGTGGTTTATCGATAAAATGCAGAGGTTTATCCATTTTCCTTGCATGATTTGCTTGACCGGCAGATCCCGGATGTCAAGGAAGTTCTGCAAACACTGAGAACATGCACATGATTTCCTTGACAAATCACGCATAGTGTAGCCTGGGCTTAACAGTATGGCTGGTGTCTCACAAAAATCAAGGTTCAAGGTTACTATAAAACAAGGTTGATCTGGATACATATGGAAGCCCTAGATGATGTCACTAGATTATGGAATTATGCCTGGCACAACCTAACCCAACCTAACCCAACCTAACCTCCCCCAGGCATTTATTTACTTTTCACTACCTTCTTTACACAATATTTCTGTATAATAAGCCTATCAAATGATAGAGAATTTCCTAATTAGTACATTTGAGGGTTGTATTCCGCTTTTGCACACCTTTTTATAGGAAAAAATGAATATTGTATACTAATTCTACATGTCTGATTTCATCAGAACTGCACTCAAAACGGGGACATTCTCAGTACTTACCTGACAATAATGATTTGTATCACCTGTCAATCACCTCAGCTGACCGCAATGACTCCACAGTTACCACTGAAATGTGAACAACATGGGCTGTTTGGATGTGAAATGCGTCAGATATGTATACAGTAAGGTCACATTGTGGTAGCAGCTGCTGTACTGCCGACCTTCGGTCTCAACTAAAAGTCCTGTACTCTGCCAGGAATAGAGGTTTAGTGAGAGTGTCATGCATATATTTTTTGATAGACAAAGAAGTGCCACATATAGATAATGTTTTGAAATTTGGTGTGAGCATCATCCATACTTGGTTCTCCAATATTTCTTCCGCATAACTAACCTAACCTAACCCCACCATTAAGTCTGATCGGGACAAAACCTAAGATTCGCTCATAGCCATCAAGTCTGGTCAAGACAAACCCTAAGATTCGCTTGTAGCCATAAGTCTGATCGGGACGAAACCTAAGATTCGCTCGTAGCCATTATGACAAAAAGCAAATAGCCGCCGCCGGAATTGAGCGTGATAGGGTTTAGTGGTCGACCAGATACATATGACATCATATGATAGCCAGTATCTGACACATTTATGCACCCACATTGTTTACATTTAATTGTAATTGTGGAGTTGTTGCGGGGTTACGGGCGGTCGGCTGGGGCTATTGGCGGGTGATAAAAATCATTATTGTCAGGTAAGTACTGATAATGTCCCTGTTTTGAGTGCATTTCTGATGAAATCAGACATGTAGAATTAGTTTACAATATTCAATTTGCCTATATAAAGGTGTGCAAAAGTGGAATATCGCCCATTTAAGTTGTAAAAAACAGTTTCATTCACAACAATTACATCAAATTGTAATATTTCTAATATCTCACCTTCATGCACCACTGCCGCCAGGTGATTGTTTACCTGACTGACGTCAGCTGACTGCCCCTGTCTGGCCCAGCTCGACGGTGATATTGGTCAAGTGATCGTCCAAATATGGAAATAAGTGCCGATGAACGGCCGGGAGAATAAATAATTTACCGTGAATAAATATAGGGCTCCACTAAACCCTATCACGCTCCCACTAAACCTCCGTTCCTGGCGGAGCGCAGGACTTGTATTTAAGACCGAAGGTCGGCCGCGCAGCAGCCGCTACCACGACATACAACACTTATTATATATTTATTATCGATCATGAATATTCATCCAACGAGAAAACAGCAACGAGAAACAGTAACCAAACATGGCGGTGGTGGAAGTGGTGCGGCGGTGGGTCTCCTAGAAAGTAAGATTTTATGAAGTTGTGACGGCACTTTTACGTGAATGGGGTGTGATAAGTGATTTATAATTAATTTCAAATGTATACATTAATGCAATGTTCAATTTTGCGAACATCTAAAATGCTTGGTTAAAATCTCCAATGACCTCACCCCGCCATTAAGTCTGATCGGAACGAAACCTAAGATTCGCTCGTAGCCATTAAGTCCGATCGGGACGAAACCTAAGATGTGCTCGTAGCCATTAACCCGCGCCGTGCCGGGGGTGTTTTAGACACCCCCCTCAGGTTTTTCGAGGATAGCGAAAAAACGGCGGCGCGCAGCGCCGCCGTTTTTTCACACAGCTGTTCGGGCATCAATTGCGCACATTATGTAAAAAAAAAATACATCGGGTCATCTCAGGTCAGGTCACCAGACCAGGTCACGTGACCCCACCTCCAAAAAAAAAACTTGTGGTCGTACCACAGACACAGTTTTTAGATGATCTGTTTTATACTTACAGGATTTTATAAGGTCATATGTATCTACAATTTGTTTATCTTGAATTTTGTATATCAGCGACCTAAGGTCGGGTCAATTTCGTGACCTCCCCATTATAAGTCAATGGGGAAATATTCAAATGCTTCCTATTCCAAAGATACGCAAGATATCAGTCTAATTCCTTCTGGATCATGTTATAGGCCATTCTTGATGACCTAGGTGCCATTTTTGTTCACTGACCCCTACAGGGTCAGCCGAGGTCATCCGAGGTCACCAACAGTTGTATGTCAATAACTCTCGACATAATGACGATAGAGAAGTGAAACCGACACCAATGTGTTTGTCTCGTCGAGGTACATCTTCCCATATGCAACATGACCTACTTGGGTCACCACATGACCTTGACCTTGGGTCAAATTGTTAAGTTAACTTAACAAGGTCACCATATATATCATTCAAAGCGCCTTGACAAGATAAACACAATGGCGTAAAGAGTTTTCCGTTATCTTTATTAAGTAAAAAGTTAATAGAAAAAAAAACGATTTAGCAAAAAAAAATTGACCTGGAGCCTCAAATATTGACCTGAGATCAAATCTGAGGACACCTTAGCGATTGCAAATTTCACTGGCTGGCGTTTGCTTTTCCCGTTTCTTTCTAACTATCATCGTTTCTGAGATATATGGGAATTTCTGGAGCAATGTCCTAAAACAGGAAAATTTGACCTTTGATGACCTCTGGTGACCTCAATATTGGCTTTAGGAAAACAATATTTTGAGTACTTTCGAATGTGCTTTTCGAGAGCTTTCGAACACGCTTTTCTGCGTCTTTCTAGCCCTTTTAGTTTTCGAGTTGGAGGGGGGGTGTCTAAACACACACACCCCCCGGCACGGCGAAGTTGGCGCCGAGCACCGGCACGGCGTGGGTTAAGTCCGATCGGGACGAAACTTGAGATTCGCTCGTAGACATTAAGTCCGATCGGGACGAAACCTAAGATTCGCTCGTAGCCATTAGGTCTGATCGGGACGAAACCTAAAATTCGCTCGTAGACATTAACCCGCGCACTGCAGGGGGGGCCTAAGGTTTTTCAAAGATAGCGGAAACAACGGGTTTTGACACACGTTAGGATATCAATTGTGCGCACTTTGAAGAAAAAAAAACCTGGTCATCTCAGGTCAGGTCACCAGACCAGGTCAAGTGACCCACCTCCAAAAATGTTCGCAGTTGTATCAAAGCCAGAGTTTTTCACCGATCAGTTTGAAACTTACAGGATGTCATGAGGGCATAAGTACTTACAATTCGTATATCTCGGAATTTTGATATCGATGACCTAAGGTGACGGGACGAAACCTAAGATTCGCTCGTAGCCATAAGTCAGATATCGGGGCCGCCAGCCATAATTCCATAATCTAGTGACGTCATCATTGTCATCTAGGGCTTCCATATGTATCCAGACCAGTCTTGATTTATAGTAACTTTGAACCTTTATTTTCGTGCGACGCCAGCCGTACCGTTACCCACATCTGCACCCTCTGTAAACACATTCAAAAATGTACTTGACAAGTACTGGAGCAGTCCCATGATTGCAAACTGTGAGTGTAAAATCGTACTCTGTGAGTAATATTTTGCCACTTTTTTCACCAGTTTTATTGGGATCTCCGTAACATGGTGCTTCACATTTGTGACGTCGGAAGCCTATTCGGTTTTGACCAATCGACTAGCTTCATGGAGAGCTGGACCGATATGGATAGCCGTTAGCTTCCTTGTACCCCATGACGTTTTACCATTCGCTCATATAATGGTAGCGAGTAGCGAAACTACATCCTTTGTCATTGTTTGTTGGTGGCGCACGCGCCACGCACACGTGAGTTTTTCCAAGGGGCCCTAGATAATATGAGTTATTGTGATTATTGTGGGTTGATCTGGTTTTTTTTGTAGGATTGAAATCATTGAATTATATGATATGAAGGTCAGTTCGTGATTTTAAATGTTATTCGGTTGGGCCATAGCCAGACTGCAAAAAAAAACACACTAAAAAGTGACTTAAATTATGTGGACACATTTCCTGGTCGCCAGGCCCCATGTAACAGTTTTCTGTCATTGGCATTGTTCTGAATAGTTATCCTGAAAAAGAAAAGGTGTGCTTAGGTATACATCACTTTTCTGCATGAGTGCATAGGTACCTACCAAGAATTGTCAGCACATTTTGATTTGGGGAATTTAGTTTTGTAGTTTATCATCATTCATCATTATTCATTAGTATATCAGTATTTCTTTATTTTTGGCATACCGTCAGGTTATTTTTGTACTCTTTGTTTGCAAAGATATGTACTCCATCAACAAAAAAGTAGAATTCCCACCCTGCAACACTGTCAGACATCAGTCGGGCGCACTGGTATAAACGTTTCATTTTGGATACATATCCATTTTTGAAAGAACTTCCAAAAATAGAAATGCTTGATGACAAGTGTTCCAAAAATAGAAATGATACAAAACAAAAAATTGCTGCTTGCCAGCGAATATTCTATTTTTAAAACAAACTGCATAAAATATGAATAAAGTTTGAATCTTCACAACCCAGTATGCAAAATTGTGGCAGGAACGTCATGAAATATTGGACCGAATTTGCCGGATCAAATGTCGTTCCCCAGCCAAATGTTATGGCTGGGGGGGGGGGGGGGATAGGGTTGGTCATCAGCAGAATCACGTTTTATCTAGTGTAAATTTGCTCCATCCCTTTGGCCCATGATAACTTACCTGTAAAATTAATAAATCTGAACAAATACACCACAACACGTCTGTCAACCACAACACATGCATGCAGCAATGGCCTTGGCTGGTATCTAAATTTTATAATTTATGTCTGGGTCAGGTTAGGTCACCAGGTCATGTTATGTGACCCTACCTCCAAAACAAATCAGACCTCTACCACAGAGTTTTGGAAAGAGCAATTTGAAACTCGTGGGGTATGATAGGTCACCAGGAGCAGGAACTACAATTTGTTGTATATATTTTATAAAGAAAATCAAGGACTGATGACCAAATCAGTCGGGGGGCGGATCTAGCCGTGAGGGGGGGGGGGGGCAAATCCAGTGGTGTATTTCCAAAAAGTTGTTGAGTGGGGGGGGGGGGTAGGGGGCTGTCGGCTGTCAAGTTGTTGGCCCCGGGGAGGGGGTAGCAGACTGTCAGCAGTCAGCAATCTATTCCCCAGTTTCTCTGCTATGGCTGTTGTGTTGCATTGTTACAATAAATTAATTGCCAAGACTATACAGATTGTGACGCTTTTAGCGCAAATAGCCCGTGTGAAAGGCACAGTGTAGTTTTTTCTGACGGTGTTTGCCTTGTGAGTTGGATTTGTTCCGGTTTGTTCAAGACTAACAGTTGGGACTTGGGTTTGTCTTTGTCTTAAGCTTTTATTTTAATCCTTTGGCAATGGGTGGATAGAGGTAATTTTGGTGTTTGCTACAATTCCTTTACATTACAATTCCCTTTACAACAAACCCCTTACAATTCTCTTTACAACAAAAACTGGTCTGAATCATTTAATAAATCAAATGAATAATTCCCGGTTCACGGTACCACCACAAATAGTTGTTCGCGCAATTTTACTCCCAGTAGCCTGTTAACAAATTTTCACTATTAGCTCAAAAAAGTGTTGATATTTTAGATGCAATTAGGGGCAATTCTTACTCGATATGATGAATATATATTATGAAATAAATAATCAATATTCTTTAGAATGTCAGCAATTCACAATATTTTGTAGAACATAGGCTTCATGAAAAATTGTCTTGCCCTGCAAAAGATATACTTTATGGGTAGGGATGTTCTAGAAATATGTCGGTGAAGAAAAATACATCTATGCCATATTTGATTTTAAAAAATGTGCATGTCGCTAATTCCGTGGGCCTGCTAACGTTTAATGCGTTGTTCTTGGTTTAAACCGGTTTTTACCGGCAAGTGGCAAAAGTGGCAAAAACTAAAACTGTCTTATTGCTTTGTTCATAAACTTGTTTGTGAAAGAAGTGAATATTCCTAGGTTGTTGAACCATTTTAAGTGCCATTCGAATTGCAATGCAATTTTTGCATTGACCAGACTTCCTTAGCCCAGCAGCTCAACTTCATTTCACTGGCCTGTATATGACAGGAGTGCTGCTTGAACTAAACTAAGCTGACTGGGACAAATATATATATATATATATATATATATATATATATATATATATATATATATATATATATATTTATAACTGGAAGGTCATGAACAGTAGGGAAAGACAATGAAACTATGCATTAAATTGAAATCATACAGTCAATAATAGGCTTTGAGTTTCTTTTTGGAGAGTGACACTTCCAAAGAATGTAGTATCTGTATGTTGATCACCACATGTGGCAGCGCTGACACCTTAGTTCAAGCGACCATGCTGGTTGAGCAAGCAATTTGTCATTCATTGGTGTGTGGGGGGGGGGGGGGGGAAGAAAAGAGAAGAAGTTCAATGGTGTAGGTTTTTTAGCCACACTAGACAAGATCAATCTGCATCAAGGGAGTCTATTATATAGTGTTGTGTTAAAGAACAGGCAGTGTCCTAACAACAACAAAAATCCCTTGGGTGTGGAAAATTCGAGCAAAAAAGGTGATGAGAGTGGAAAACTATGTAGAAAATGGTAAACTACCTTTTATACGAAAAGCAGTTTTCGTTGAAATCATGTATTTTTGGTAATTACGAGGCCCGTCCTTCCGTGGTGTGTAGGGGAAAAAAACTTATTATGAGCGGCCCGGCCCGCGGCGACGCTTTTGAGAAGCTCATATCTCTGCCTCTGCTTGAACTAAACTAAGCTGATTGGGACAAATATATATATATATATATATATATATATATATATTTAAAACTATGGAAGGACAATGAAACTATACATTAAACAATCAAGTCAGTTCCCGATTGTTTCCTCCTCACTAGTACGAATTGGATGGCTCTATTTTTACAGTAAACTGCGCAGGTTTTCGGTTAGTGATTTTGTAGCAAATGAGGGGTATTTCAGCTGTTTTGTTGCTGTTTTGTTTGTTTGTTGAGAAGCTGGATGTTTATTGAGGTGTCGGTGTCAAAGGGAAGCACGTCCGATTGACAAGCAGACTTCTTTGCTTAGCAGTCCCATCTAATCTACCCTGTTTGAGACCAGTGCCGGCTCATGTGGGTGACTACCACTGCGCGTGGCGCGTGCCGTGTGAGGGGTGTGGAAAAGTATTTTCTCACAATAACTCCGCAACGGCTGTGCAGATTATGTGAAAATTTCGTGTGTGGTTAGGGACCCCTCACCCGCCACTTTCACACAACTCAGGGGTGCACATGTATACCCCTATTCTATATCTCAGGAACGGCTGAACCGATTGTGTTCAAATTTGGTGCATTGTTAGGGCAGTGTCCTAGCATTGGGAAATTTGGGTGGAAAATGACACCCTATGGATACTATTTGTCCACTCTTTTTCCCAATTTTTCCTCTTAATTTTTCCTCCATATTCCAAAATGTATTGGATAATTTGAACTCTATACTGATTTATGGATGTAATGATAGGACAAGACTGGGAAACACAGGTCGAAATTGGTATAGGTAATAACTAATTCTGGTGAGCGGGTAATTGGATATTGATAAAGCTGAATACAATGGCTTTTGGTTGAATTTTCCACTCTTTATGCTTATTTTTAGCCACAATTTTCCATTCCGCACCCAAGCTCCAAAGCAATCCTAGGACCCTGGGTTAGGGACCTCTCATCCGCCGGTTTCCCCACAAGTCGGGGGCGGGTGCCTCTGCACGTGCGCATGTGCACACCCTTTTTTGTATCTCAGAAACTACTTGCCCGATCGAGTTGATATTTCCCATACATTTCCTTCGCGCTCGCTCGTTCATCGCCAACTACGGCGCCTTACTGGTATTTATGTCGATCAATATAACCATTCATAATTGGGGAGTGGGAAATTATCTCCTAAAATGGGGAGTGAGAGTGGAGGAATAATCATTCACATTTGGGTATCATTTCCCACCCAAGGCGACACATTTTGGGACACTGAACAGGCATGTCAACAGTTAAGAGGGGAATATAGCAGAGCAGCTAGGTTGGGTACCTGGGCTCTGAGTAGGCAACTTGCATCAGCATGGCAATTATTGTGTTGACTGCCAGTTAAACACATTGTGCAAAATACTGATATTTTCAATGTAACTTTGGAAATAAACTAAACAAACCCAACTTGAATAGGTTGAGCTATGCCCTAGAATGCTTAAATTGATCTGGTTCCAAAAACACAGTTTTGGGTCATTGGTGTTTTTGCCATTTTTAGCAATAAAAAAATGTGCCAGCCAGTTTTAAGCGGTAAAAACCAGTGGCAAAAAAAAAACACTTTGCCACCCCTGCCAACCCTGTTTAGGTCATAATAATGTGTGCTACCATTCAGTAAGTTTCAAACATTTGTATGATGTGATTGGTGCTGATGTGTGGTCTGCCCGGTGGAAATTGTTGTGTTGATCTGGTGGGCTGACTACATACAGGCTTTGAAGTGTCCGACACGTACATTTTCGTTTTGCATGTTAATGAATGCTGACTCCCCTATCTCGGGTATCATCATGCTTCACCAGCTGCTGCTCCTGTGACAGGAACAGGCTGACTCCACTGAACCTCTCCTTGTGACACCTGTCCCCTGTCCCCCTGTGACAGGAACTGGCTGACTCCACTGAACCTCCTTGTGACACCTGTCCCCTGTCCTCCTGTGACGGAACTGGCTGACTCCACTGAACCTCTCCTTGTGACACCTGTCCCCCGATTGTTTCCTCCTCACTAGTACGAATTAGACGGCTCTAGTTCTTCAGTAAACGTGGCGCAGGTTTTCGGTTAGTGATTTTTTTTAGCAAATGAGGGGTATTGCAGCTGTTTTGTTGCTGGTTTGGTGGTTTTTGTTTGTTGAGAAGCTGGATGTTTATTGAGGTGTCAATGTCAAAGGGAAGACAAATAATACTTGTAGCAGTTCATACTATTTGATGTTTGACCTTGTATCAGCTGTAAACAAATGGATAGTCGCCACATTGCCAGCAGTTCAGATAATTGAATTGTCTTAGCAAGCCACGATCATAGTCATATGTTATTGGCTGGGCGTCATATAACTAAGTAGTTGAGGCGCTATAACTAAGTAGTTGAGGCGCCCTAATCATCATCATAATAATATGTCCTTGACCACTTATATGTGTTGTTCATGTCAATATGCATGGAACACATTAAAGGGAGTGTGCCTACTCACATCGCTTAGTTGGGGTTATTGACACTGGTCTATAGAACACAATTTTCTGAACTGAACCAAATACTTCATTTCTCCAGATTCACCCTAGTTGCTGAGATAATCAAAGACTCCAGGAATTTGCTTGGGAGCAAAAAGTTATCGGGTAGACTCCAGAGGGCTTCCGCTACTAGAAGCACTGCAACTATCGATTAAGCTGCTAGCATATTGTTAGCGCCGGCCAATAGCAATTCAACAAAACAGCTCGTGCACGCTGATAGCAGCAACCGAACAGAAACTGGACGGCCATCATGTTTTCCGATGATGGCCATTTCGATGATGGCCGATGGCCATTTTTTGAAGAAGATATCAATTTAGAGCTACGAAACTTGCACATAATAAAGTTCACAATGGCAAGAACGTGCTGTGCAAAACTCGTCTTTCTATCTTGCATGATGTGACCGTAATTGTATTGTCTTATGTGCGCCGTGTTACATAACATCACCATAGTGGCGATCGTTTTATAGATATCGAAACAAAAATAAACAAAAAACAATATAAGTGAAAATTCAACTAAACTAAATTCCAGATGTGAATTTCATCATATACAACAATCAAACCAACAGCTACTTACCGTATGAAAAATATTTTTGACATTCCAAAACAGTAGGCATACTCCCTTTAAAGGGAACAGGTCACCTTGAAAGTTGTCTTGAAATTCAACCATACGGTGCATCTTGAGCTCAAAACTACGAATATGACTTTCGTTTGGACAACTGATGGATATATGTGGAGAAAGAAGTAAGTTTCTCTTTGCATTTTACGAGAAATCGTACAGCAGTTGGCGTTTTGGCTCCGCCTGACGCCAAGTACAGTCTAACAAGGGTCCGCCGCGCCGCCCGGGCGGCTGAGCGGATATTAACGAGGCGTCGTGATCAGAGACTACGTCTAGAGAGTGTACTAAAGAGTGTGGTTAAAGGTGAACTATTCCCTTTAAGATACCTACTGTGTACAATACACAACTCTACTTGAAAACCTTTCTTTTTTAGATGCTGTCAAATGCTGTGATGAAGAGGCATTGCACATTCGTGCATGTCATTTGACAGCTTCTTGCAAGCAACACAGGTGCGACTCATACAAACAATATGTGTGTAAGCAATCAAACACTGTTAACAACCGTGTAGGAAAATCGACTGTATCAGGAAACCGACTGTAGTATAGATTCCAGCACCAGCCATGAACACTTATTTCTAGGTGGCTGATCGTAGCGCTCGTGATGAATTAAATCGTCTACCTACCAACTGACAGCCGTCCCGTTGTGTCCTCTCGCTGCAGGGTGCCGCCTGCCAGCGCCGCTGCTAACCGGTGCACCGCACCATGTATAATGGCATAGGACTACAGACAGTACGCGGATCAGGCACCAACGGGTACGTACAGAACAATCTCTCGTTCGTAAAGCAGACCCGCGATAAGGTTAAGTACAGGGACGAGGACGATTTGAAGCGACTCGACGCACAGGTCAACCGCGAGCCCAACGAGGAGATCCTCGATCATCAGCGCAAACGCAAGATCGAGCTCAAGTGTGTCGAGTACCAGGAGCTGTTGCAGGAGCAGGGACTGTCGCCCAGCACTCTTCAGAGGCGTGTAGATCGCTACCGCGAGAAGCTCGCCGACAAGCTACCGCGGGCGTCTGCGTCTGGCGTCGAGCGCGACGCGCAGGGGCGGCCGTTGGCGAGGGAGTCGCACCAGATGGCCGAGGCGCAACAGGAGAAGAACAGCAGACTTAAGGACGCGTTCGGCATCTCGGAGCACTTCGTGGAGGGCAGCAGTTTCGACCCGAACCGGCGTGCCAAGGAGGAGGAGGCGAAGAAAGAGAAGGAGAGGAACACATTGGTGAGGTCGCCTAGTGCGAGTCCTAGTCCGAAGAAGAAGCACAAGAAGGACAAGTCGAGCAAGACAGAGAAGAAGGCGAAGAAGGCTAAGAAGCAGAAGGACGACAAGGAGAAGAGCAAGCACAAGAAGAAGAGCAAGGACAAGAAGAAGAAGTCGAAGAAGCGGCGAGACCGGTCACCGGAGTCGTCTGAATCAGAGGGCAGTCGTTCGCGGTCGCCCGAGGACTCTGCTGCTGAGGAGGAAGCTCCGCAGAGAGCCGCCTCGCCCGCCCAGAAGCGCCGTCAGAGCCGCTCCCCTGCGCCGCGCTCCCGCCGCTCAGCCACACCGGAGAAGATGAGGAACGGCGCTCGGCACGCCAGCGCCTCGCCGCAGCCCAAGAAGACCCGCGGTCGCAGTCCGGAGGAGCCAGTGACACGGCGCCACGACAGCTCGGACGCGTCTCCGCGTCACAGCCCTCCCCGGGCCGGCCGCCGCCGCCCCGCGTCGCCCTCGCCCGCGCGCAGAGACAGCCGGCGTCGCAGCCCCAGTCCTGCGAAAAGGAGGCGGAATAACCCTTCGCCGGATGCGCGGAGGCCTCGCTCGCCGTCGCCGCCGCCGAAGCGTCGCAGTCGGAGTTCGAGTGTGTCTTCTGACGACTCGCGCGACCGCCGCCGTCGCAGTCGCGACCGTCGCCGCTCCTCGCGTTCGCGAAGCCGTGACCGCCGCCAGCGCCGCTCGCGATCCCGGTCTCGCAGCCGCGACCGTCGCCGCCGTTCGCGCACGCGCAGTCCCGTCCGCCGCCGCCGCTCACCCACGCGCAGCCCCGTTCGGCGCCGTTCGCGCTCCCCCCGCAGCCCGGTCCGTCGTCGATCCAGAACCCGCAGTCCTGTCCGTCGTCGTTCGCGCACGCGCAGTCCAGTCCGCCGTCGCTCGCGCACGCGCAGTCCTGTCCGCCGCCGCTCACGCACGCGCAGTCCTGTCCGCCGCCGCTCACGCACGCGCAGTCCGCTGCCGCCGCGTCGTCGGCGTCGCTCCAGCTCGTCGGATCGCGGCGGTCGCCGTGCGGCTCCGCCGCCGCCGCCACCTGCACGCCGCTCGCGCAGTCGCTCGCGCTCCCGCGGCCCGGGCGCGGTTCCGGTGCCCAAGAAAATGGGCACTGGCAAGTCCGGAGTGAGTCTTAGTTTCCTGCAGAAGCTGGCTGGCTACTCGTTCGATAAACCGGGAGGGGCGCCGGCTGCTCCCGCACCTGCCGCGCGCAAGTCTCCGAGTCGCAGCACGAGTCGCTCGTCGAGCCGCTCGCCGCCGCCGAAGAAGAAGGGTCGCGCCCGCTCGCCGAGCTCCGGCTCGTCCCGCTCACCGAGTCCGAAGGTCCGGCGCCGCGACTCGCGCTCTGAGAGTCCCGAGACGCTGCGGCTGGCGATTCTGGCGCGCATGGCGAGCCGAGAGGCTGATAGGAAGAAGGCCGGAAGCCGCCGCTCCCCGTCCGCCTCCGATTGAGGTGACACCGCGACGCGCTGACACGATGACAGCTGGCATCTGACACGCACGGCACATTTGGTGACCGACCGCGGGGTGGTGACCCTGCTGAGTACATAGACCCAGCGGGCGGCGGGCGGCAGCGGCGTGCCGCCTCCCCGCGTTGCGTAATTGTGTGTGAGACGAGAGTGTGGGTGTGCGTGAGAGCGGGCTGTGTGTCAGAGGACAGATGTGGCGGTGGAGTTGTGAGATTGTCGTGTGTAAGGATCGATTCAGATCGGTTCTCCGGTCGTCGCTTGTCCGTGTCGGGAATGTTGGCCGTGGCAACCGGACTGTGGCATCGCTAGGTGTGTCTGCGGTGGAGTTAGGCAGTTTTGTTGCAGCGAGGCGGCCCCGAGGTTTGTGTTGCGCCGCTACATACCTGCGGTGTTTATTTTTAGATACCGTCATCGCAGACTTTCATCCCGCTTCCGGTATCTTCCCTTAGGAACATCTTGTGTAACCTGATGCGCAAGGAGGTACTCAATACATCATTTAATGTATCATTCTTTTTTTAGAGGTTGCTCGTGAAAGGTCAAAGGAACATTTCACGTCATACAACCAAGTGTACTGTCGTATTTTGAACTTTGTGTATTTTTATAAACACCCGTGTTTGTATGATACCACTCCTCATTTCCGTTTAATCGTTTCTTCGAGCGAACATGATTCCCAAATGATTCAGCTGTGACAACCTGCATAGGTGTATATATCTAAACTTACCGTAGCTTTCATTTACCTGCCTCCCGTTATTCAGGTAAATCCTCATTAAGTTGAAACTGTTCCTTTTAACTCTATCTGGACACGCCGTGTGTACATCACACTGGATCTGGGCGGAGCCGACCTGACCGGACACCGTCTCATTGCAGTCAGTAACGACGCCGGTCGGTGCCGCGCGCGCACCACACCGGCCGCTAGTAGACTGTGCGCGGCGCTGATGGGCGTCGGACCGCCTCGCGCGACGGTCCCCGGCGCCTGCGTCGCTCGCCATGGCCGGCCCCGTGGCCGATCACACCTCATTGTCGGCTATGAGGTCGGCTGGCACCCCGCGGCAGACTGTGGGGTCTGCTGACACCCCGTGGCAGACCGTGGAGTCTGCTGACACCCCGCGGCAGACTGTGGGGTCGGCTGACACCCCGCGGCAGACTGTGGAGTCTGCTGACACCCCGCGGCAGACTGTGGGGTCGGCTGACACCCCGCGGCAGACTGTGGGGTCTGCCGACACCCCGCGGCAGACCGTGGGGTCGGCTGACACCCCGCGGCAGACCGTGGAGTCTGCTGACACCCCGCGGCAGACCGTGGGGTCGGCTGACACCCCGCGGCAGACCGTGGAGTCTGCTGACACCCCGCGGCAGACTGCGGGACTTTCATTTCCCTCGGAACTCGCTGCGGACTTTGCCGCTGCTGTGGCGATCTCGCGGCAGCAGATGCTGGGGCCTGCCGCCCCTGCTGCCTCTGCTGTCCCTGCGCCGCCGCTCTCTGGGGGCTCCGATGCGCCGCTGCTGGTGGCGGTGGCGTCCGGCTGGCGCGTGGCCGGCGACCAGGCGGCAGCGCGCGCCCTCAGGCTCGCCTCGCCGCACTCGGCACGGTATGTGTCTCCGCCCGGCCGTGCCGCGGTACTGACATGATTTGCAGGTGTTCCGGTGCAGCCGGTACTGATGTCTGTCCCGATATCCCGAGGAGCTTACCAGCACGTGGGTAAAGAGAGCCTGCGCTCAGACAAGTAAGTGGTGTACTTGTAAAATTAGATTACATGTTTCAGCCTTAGCGAGGACCTACACTCTACAGGCTTACTGGCGACAAAAGACTACACTGAAGCTCACCACCGGCCATTGTGTCGGTCAATAGTCCTTTCTTGTTTGCGTATCTCACTCATAATCTCTTACATGCATATGCTCTGTTCCTTTTCAACTGATTCGTCCATGGTGTTATCAGCATTGATTTCACATGTTCTTACGGAAAAGGGGGAAATCTGAAGTAAAATCCAAGAGCAGCGCTGGACTGTTGTTTTCTATGGGACGCCCTCAGCTTATATAAACATCATATAGCCACAGCAGTCGCGGCGCCCTAAAACCGTAATCATCATCATCATAACCGCAGGCAGCCGCTGCAGGACTGGGTGGACCCGTCGACCTGCGTGCTGCTGGAGCGGGAGGAGGGGAGCCCCGCTGACCAACGGCCCGGCCTGACCCTCACCGTGGCCGCTGGACACTCGCTGGCCATTGCCGAGATCGCCGCACTGTCCGAGGTCAGCAGCACTCCTCCATTGCTCCTCCGCCTTCTTACCACCACAGTCCAGCACCTCTCCAGCCGCCATCCCTCCAGGTCAGCACAGCACCACCCTGTTCCCACTTTCCACTTAACGTGCCGCATGACCTTGGTTCAAGTTACGCAGTGCAACAACACTTTTACCGATAGTGTTTGAATCTCCGACTGAAACGGATTGCGTCGGCATGCGCTACAGCCACCATCGGTGGATAGTACAGAATAAAGATCACATTTCGGCTCGCACGTGACCACCGAGACAACGCAACACAAAGCAAAGGACACGCCCGCACGTATGTTGGGAGACGAAGCGTGAAGATCGTTTTATGATTAAATGTTGATAGATGTGTTTTCTTCCATCAGCCAACACTCTTAGTTAACTGACTCCGTGTGTGTATGCGTGTATAACTTCAGGTTCGTGCGCCATATTACCGGGACAATGGTAACTTCCTTAAACCCAAAGCCACTATCACCACTTAACTGCGTGTGCGTGTTTATGACTTGCAATGGGCCGCGCGTTTGCGTGTGCGCAGTTCGGCCGGTGTGAGCTGTTTGGTGACCACGGGGAGTACCTGGCTACGGAGGAGTCCGAGCTGGAGGAGACGGTGGACGACACCCAGGTGCTCAGTCTGCGCTACCGCTGCCGGCTGCCGGTCACCCAGCTGATGTTACAGGTACACAGCTGACTGCGAACACCGCCCCCACGCAGGGGCTAGGCCAGGCGCTGCTCCGCTGATGGGATGAACCATAGCGAAGGGCGATAAGATGTGTGGGACACGGCTGGAAATGAAAGTCCATGTCAAGTTGTGCACCGTCAAATAATGTTCAGGGTTTGCCTAGGACTGCAATGTCATGCAATGTGTGCACTTAATTATTGTATTTCACTACCGTTGTGCCCATATGTCATGGCTCTAGTAGCGGCTGGGCGCTTGATAGTCTCAATGTGCTGAAGCGCCCACAAAAATACACCTAGTAAGTAGCAGCTGAAGTACCCAGAATCCCCAAGCTACTGCTCCCCTCAGTCCGCAGTGACTGGGTACTGCGTCAGGTCGGTGTGTCTGTCTGTCTGGCCGCGGTGTGACCTGGGGTGACGGCGGGTTGCGTCCATTGCAGTGTGTGAGCGCCGCCGGCCGCAGCCAACTGTGGCTGTATGGCCTGGAGGTGGTGCTGCAGCCGGCCCCCGTCCGGCCCTCTCAGCCGGTCTTCTCCCTGCCCGCTGTGCTGGCCAGGCTCGAGGCGCATGCGGCGCCGCTCTCGGAGGGCGCCGAGACGCTGCGGGCCGCCCTGGCGTCCGCCGGCGCCGCCGGGGGTCGAGGCGAACCGCCGACGATGGCAGCGCTGGCTGCGGCATTCGCCGGGGGTCGCCAGCCGCAGGCAGATACATCTACCGGCCGCGCGCAGAAGCTGGAGTGTGAGACGGCGCGGGCAGGTGGTGAGAGTGAGGCGGGCGGACGACAGAGGGCTACGGTGCCCGCCTGGATTGAGGCAGCTGTCGGACAGTGTGTTGCACGGCTGGAGCAGAAACTGTGGCAGAGAATCGGTCCCAGGCTGGATAGCATTGAACAGAAACAGGATGTGATACTAGATAGACTGGATAAGTTGAGCCCGGGGAGAACTGAAATGCACGGGAAATCACCTCATTGACCCCGCCGGAAGCGAGGTGTTGGGAGTGAACTCAGGTTATGGATCACCCTCATAATGTTTGGCGTGTTGCTACTAGCAATGCAAAGTAGCAAAAGAATGTTTCGCTTTGCTACTTTATTTTGCTATCATACCAAGTCATGTAGGGCTCCTTTTCAATCATGTTATAAATGGCTGTGATGCATTTCCTGACTGGCTCAGGTCGTCATGTCGTGAAACGAATAACAATACACTGAGACAATGAAGGGAGGAGTATGACCAACACATTTTGATAGTAAAATTAAAAAAAAAATACCAAACTTAAATCATTATATAATTTCAGAACGACGTATTGTGAATGGATGTCAATGACACTGACTCAAATATGAGAGGAATGGGCGGGAAGAGTACTAGAGTAGAGTAGAAGATCGGGACTTTGCAAGGCTTAGAGCCTGCAAAAATCTCTGATCATGTGATTAACTTGCGGATTCTCCGTCGGAGAGGTCTCCGACAAATCCACTTTGTGGCCTCGGTGTTTGTCCGCCGGAAGCCAACGGATGTCGCAGGTCTTGTAGCGGTACGGCGTACTGGAAGTCCGCCCAGTGGTCGTCCAACTTGTTCTTGAACTGGTCGCGCTGACTCCTGCAGGCTGTTCCAGTAGTCTACTACTCGGACGCTGAACGCCCTTCTGACTCGACACTGTTCTAGGCTTATCTAGTTTCCGAGTTCCGAGGGTGTCCTCGCGTCTCTAGTCGCCCTCGCTGAGGTGAAGACGCTCTGGGTCTAGGTCTACCCACCCCCCCCCCCCCCCCCCCCCCATGGATGATCTGGAAGACCATGATCATCTGGCCTCTTCTTCTCCTGCAGTACAGTGAGGGGAGCTTCAGACGATGGAGTCGGTCTGGATACGGCAGGTGTCGGATCGGTGCGATCATACGGGTGGCGCGCCTCTGTACGCGTTCAAGCTGCCTCTGCTTGGCTTGGTTGAACGGGCCCCACGCTAGGTTGCCGAACTCAAGACGAGGACGCACCAGCGACTTGTAGAGCTGCGGCAAGGTATCCTGGTCCAGTTTCTCGAACGACCTCCGAATCACTGCCAGGATCTGCGTCCCCTTCTGCTGCCGAAGCCGCCTGCTTACATAACTAGCTCAGCATCTACGTGGACTCTCAGATCGCTTTCCTCCGCAGTGTTCTCCAGCGGGACATCCCTCATCGTGTACGTGTGCCGACTGTACCGGGGGCCGATGTGCAGCACCTTACACTTCCCCTCGTTAAAGGTGAGCTGCCAGCGGTCGGCCCACTCCACCGTGGCGTCGATGTCCGCCTGGATTGCCCTGACCCCGTCGTCAGGGCAATATTGCAGCAGGTGCTGGACTATCGTTGTTATGACGAGACTTGTAACCGACTCAGAGTTGAGTCATGAATCGACTCATGAGTCGGGACATTTTTGGTCGAGTCGATTACAATTATTTGCAACAGGTCATGAGTCAGGAGTCGGAGTCAGTTCTTCGGCTGTTGAGACACTTGAGTCTGTGACCCCCGCACAACCAAACGCAACCGTGTCCGGGTCCTGAATGTTTATTCACCCCCGCGCGCAGCCGTGCGGCGGCCTGACCTCACTCGCCGCCGCCAGAGGCGCGCTCAGTTCCAAGCACACGTGGGGCAGTCTTCCTCCAACCGGTCACATTTCCTCCTCTTATCAGGTATAGGACAAGACAATATAAGTCATCTGAACGGGATAGAGAATCAGTTGCACAAGGGAAATAAATGCGCAATGGCAAAATACTACAACGGAACGGCTTTGTAAGCAGCAACCCGAAGCGCACTACCCCCGACACAATCACAATACACAACCCCACACAATCACAAACATCCGCTCGCACAATACAACCGGTCGTGTCACACTTCTCTTGCCACGATAGGCTTTAGGTATTTGATATGCGTGCGACGCGTTTCACCTGTTCGCGGATCCAGGCATTCAACGTGCCGCCTGCTCAGCCTGTTGACCACTATATAGACCGGCGACCACGGGTCTACCATCTTCTGCGACACGCCCGGACGCTTATTTAGGTTGCGCAGCCTGACTCGGTCTCCTACCCGGATGACCGGTTCCCGCGCCCGGTGTCTGAGGTCATAGGTCCGTTTCATGTCAGCTTGTGTCTGGCGTAGTCTGTTGTGCGCCTGTCTGAGAGTATCCGCCAGCAGTCTCAGTTTCTCCTGCACAAAATCGTCCGAGTATCTCGCCAACGGCTGTGCTGTCAAATGTGAAATGGGTGTGTTCAGATGCCTCGTAAAATATAAGAAGTACGGGGAGAAGCCGTGGGCCTCGCTAACCTCACTGTTTAGAGAGAAAACGATGGCCGGCAGATGGCTCTCCCAATCTGCTCCGTAGCTCTTGGTGAGAGTGCGTAAACGCCGTTTGATGTCCCGGTGGCGCTTTTCCACCTTTCCCACAGCTTCGTGGTGACCGCCAACTGCATGCCTGACAGCAATGCCCCAAAATTTGCACAGGACAGCTACTTTCTGGCTTTTAAAATTAGCACCGGCGTCCGTCTCGACGCGCAGTGGCGGGCCGAATGTGAGAAATTGGGTCGTCAGGGCTTCTACCAAGTTATCTGCTGAGCCTGACTGTAGCGGGGATAGAAAGCCAGTTAATTTATCCACACAGGTTACAACAAGAGAATTACTTGTCAGCCGGTTATTGGCCATGTGTACAACGTATACAACCAGCACCTCGCCAGGTCCATACGGCTCCTGGGGTAGCAAAGGCGGAGCTGGGGGCCCTCGGTCGTCCTTCCGCTGGCTGCAACGATTGCAACGTAGTTTTTGCAATCTCGTTTGAGTCCTACGCACTAAATGTACCGAGAGAGACCTTCTCATACAACTTGTCAGATCCGCAATGCCCGTGGTGGGAGGGGTCATGATTTGCATAGAGGATTTCGAATATCTTGACCCGGGGTCAGACAACTTTCCACCCCGTACTCTAGTTTTCCCTGTAACCGAGGATACCGTCTCTCAAGGCGAACTTGTTGATGTCCTGTCTCTTCAAGGCTGGTGAACAAAACTTTAGCCATTTCCGATACTTGAGATGGCGCACCAGGGCGCGACAGTCTGTGTCGTGCTTTTGGTACCAAATGATGGAATCTATCCAATGACAGCTTGACCAAATCCACACCCGCGATCAGGTGGATCTTGGCACTCGATCCACGGTCAGCCTGGCCTGGCTGTGAGCTGTCGCAGCGCCGTTGTTCGTCCGGTACGGTGTCGTGACGCTTCCCTTCCTCGTCTGCACCAGGCCAGTGCGCGCTGGCTTCGCGCGCTGCCGCACCATCACCTGTACTCAAGACGACGGCCTCAGCCGGCGGCTTTGGTCTGTCAGAGTGGTGCTGCCCATCTGTCACGACAGAACCGTCACATGCACGCGACCAGGGGCTCCCCGGCCCGGCACTCGGAAGGCACCAGAAGTCCTAGTCGCCGCTCCGATCTCGCGGCGGTCCGACCGCTCGCGCGGCCCGGCAGCGCGCGCCCCGGCAGCCGCGGCCGGCCGACGCGCGCCGGGGCCCGACATAATCGCCACCCCTGCCGCCGTCTCGCTCGAACCCGACCCGGTGTGACCCGGCGGCTCTCGGCCAAGAGCGGTGACGTCACCACGCACAGGGGAACCCTGCGTGAGCAGCGCGCTGACCGTGTCATCGCAGTCCCCCGACCCAGTCTCGGACTGGCGCTCCGAGATCCTAGAAAGCATGTCCACATGCCGCATACGAGCCGCCGGTCGATGCTCAGGCTGATAATTGATGAACTGACGAATGCTCGCTAACGGATGCCCGGATTTATCTCATCATTGTTCTGGAAAATTGTAAGTGCGCTCTTGCAGTCGCACACCCAGGTAAAATCAGCGTCAGCCAAATACTTGTAAACATTTCTTAAGACCAGTGACGAAGCTGAATAGTTCCAGTTCATAGATGGTCCATTTGGATTGTGGCTTACTGTACTTGCTGCCATTGAAGACGATCACTCTCTCCTCTCCCTTCTGGATCTGACAGCACCTGCCCGGCCCCCACTGTGCTACTATCATTGTAAAGCACAAACCTGTCACCACGTGTGGGGTATGCCAGCACACGGCCATACAACAGGCTCTGGCGGGAGTTGAACGCGTGCTCTAGTTCTGCGTCCCAGTAGAATGCATCCGCATTGGCCAACCATAGAGGGGCCGAAACGCTGGAAAATGAAGGGATGAACTTCTTAAACCACGCGAAAACCCGTAAACCAGTTTTGTCTCTTTGACGGTGGCGGGGTTTCAGCTCCTGTATGCAGCGGATGCGCGATCAGCGTCGATTGCGACGCCCTCGGGCGTGATCTCGTGCCTCAGATAGGACAGTTTCTCATGCCGATGCGGCATTTCCTGGGAGACATTTTGAGGCCTGCCCGACGGAGTCTGTCGAGGACGGTGTGCAGCAGCTTCAGGTGGTTCTCCACGTCTGGGCTCGTCAGTAAGACGTCATCGGCGTATATCGTCACGCCCGGGACGTCACCCAGCACGCGGTGCATCACCACATGCAGATGGAAACTACTTTGGGAGCAGCCCATGGGAAGTCGCGTAGGTTGCCATGTCTTACCTAACGCATAAAAGGCGCACATTTTCTGGGACTCCTTAGAAAGTTTCAAATTCCAAAATGCATGCTTGATATCCAAAGAACTGGCGATTTTCCAGCCCTGCAGTGAATATAAGAAGTCATCGATGCTAGGCAGGACCAATTTCTTGGGCAAAAGAACCTGGTTGACCCTTCTCATGTCCTCTATGATCCTGAATTCGGATGGCCTGTTAGAAGTCTTATCCCTGCCCTTAGAGATCAAAATCACCGGACTATTCCACTCACACGGCTCGCCTTCGGCAATTATACCGCTGGCTTGTAATTGTAACTCTGCTAACTGCTGTTCGAGTACCCTTTCCTTCGCCCATGGCACAGGGTAAGGTTTGACAAACTGGGGCTTCGCCCCGGGCTTGAGCTCCAGATCTGCTTCTCCCCCGGTGTAACAGCCTAGTAACTCTGAGTAACTTTTAAAACACCCCCGGGAAGGATTGTAGCAGTTTCGCCACTTTGTCACGATTGGCTCCCTTGATCTCGTCCCCTATATCGAACTGAGACAGGATATCGTTGGAATCCTGGCCGAGAAACAGACTATCGCTGGCGGATACACCGTTTGGCTTGGCGGGTTCAGCGTCAGTCGGAATCCTGGCCGAGAAGCAGACTATCGCTGGCGGATACACCGTTTGTCTCGGCGGGTTCAGCGGCTCAGTCTCGTCGTCAGTGTCGCGCGGTGGAGCGTCAGTTACGTCTGCGCCGTCTGCAGGCTGCAGGTAACCGATCACGGCACGTCTGTGCAAAGTTATAAATCTATCCGAACGGTTCCTAACGTACAACGGGATCTCGTGAGGCGAGAACGACGTGATGAGTGCGTTTGTAATTTCAACCAGAGGCCTATTTCACAAAGAAGTTAGTAATAACACATGTTTACGATTACAAACGCAAGAAAAAATGCAAACTTCACAAAAAGACATTTCACAAACATTCACCACCTCTGAATTACCGATTGTAAAGAAAAATGTTAGCAGAAACCTTGAAATCAAGAACGTTTGTATTCAACTTTATGCTAATGACAAATAATTTGATTGCTAACAAATTAATTTAACAAATATGTACATTGTGGTTTATTTTTGTATTCAATATAAAATTAGTTATAGGGAGAATCCTATTTTAATTAACATTTCATCGGAATGCAAACTCTGATCGTAAAAATACATCTTGGTAAGCAATTAGAGTAAACAGAATTTGGCCATTCACCGGGTGGCGGAGCATAACAGGACTACTCTTAAAAGAAAGATCGTTGAATTTCTCGACCATTTTTTCACCTAACCTAGCCGATTTCCTACGTCGTAAAGGGTGAAGGTTCACTGCACATTGTACAAGACATCGTTGACCGCTGCAATTATATCGCCATGCGGTTTCTCCGCGCGGAAGCCCTTCACAGCGCAATCGGTAAGGTGCACTGTGGACTTCAAAGCTGGAGATCCCTGTTCGAATCTCTCGGGAAATAACTTTTTGGGGGCAGCTATACCTATGTATAACTAAACCATTACCATAACCTCGGCAATGTAACAACCTCGCCAAGGAAATAACCTGAACAGTCAAACAATGTCAACTATCAATGCAGTTTCTGAAATTCAGAACCCCTGACCCACTGGAATTACAAGTTTGTAATTGCAAACATTTCCTCACTTCCGTCAACCTTTGATAAATAGAACATGTGCAATTGCAAACATTTTTACAAACAATAACTTTGTAAACTAGTTTGTAAATAGTAAATTTAGATTTACTGCCCTGGGGTTTTGTGAAATCCAAACTACACACATGTGTAAAAATTATTTGTAATTATAGAAATTCTTTGTAATTGCAAACTTCTTTGCTTTGCGAAATTGGCCTCTAATCGAAGCGTTGTCCGGTCAGCACATAGTCAGAGTCTACCGACAGTTCTCTGCCGATGCGCACAGAAAGACACGAGATAGCCTTGGGAGGTATACGGACTGGTTTCTTTATTCCGATTTTCAATTGTCCCGCCACATCAGAGCAATCCAACACAACGTGATGTGCCATAGGGCCTTGGATGTGCCTGCATAAAGTCCCAACCAAAAATACAATCATGTGACAAACTGACAAATCTTCGACAACTGTGAGAAGAAAAAAATCCACCTCGTGATCCTCTCCCTCAGTCACGATCTTTACGGGCATACGGCACGTACCAAGGGCCTGCAACGGGTGACCAGACGCAGACATCAGCTATGTAGCTGGTTGAAGATCAATGTGAGGGGCAATGACCATGCGCACTCTGTTATCGATCGAACTTTTCTGGCTACCCGTAACCCGAGTCAAGCAAACAATCACGGACTACGTAACCGTTCATTGAAGCCCTTGTAACTGGCAGGGAAACGAGTCCTACCAGGCGCGCCTGCCCGCCCACTCGTTTGGGCAGTGTCGCTTCATATGTCCGGCGCCCCCACACGACCAACAGCGGACGATACCTGAGCTCGTCCCTCGATGTCATAGCCTCCGTCCGGTGACCCGTCACGTGTCGGCCGCGGGCTGGGTCCGGCAGAGTCCGGCGGGCCCCCGCCAGGGCGGACGCCGCCTGCACCGCCGCCCGAGGCGCCGCTGTTGCCGGGGCGCGCGGCCGGAGAAGTACGCCGGCCGCCCCGGTGAGGCGGCTGCTGCCCCGGTGAGGCGTCACATCACGCAGATCCCGGATGAAACGTCAAGGAAATTCCGCAGACGCGTCACGGACGGAACGATGAAAAGTTCAAAATTCTGAACTTGTGTTTTCCGAGATTGCGTGTTGCAGGGTGTTTATCATTTTGCTTGATTTCGCGTATTGTAGTCTATACTAGACAGGGTTGTGCTAGACTCATTTTTTTAGACTGACTCGACTCTGACTCATTTTCGAAGAAACTGGCTCAACTCTGACTCAAGTGGAGAAATTTGTTTTTTGAGTCGACTCAACTTTGACTCATTTGTTTTTACCCCTGACTCAACTCCGACTCATGTAAAAGTTTCTTGAGTCGGCTCATTTTTGACTCATGTTCAACTGACTTCACGACTTTGATTCAAAATTCAAATGTATTTGACTTGCTAGAACTCATTGGAATATTAAATGTAAATACTTTTAGATTTACACTGGATCAAGGCACATTAATATTGCATTATCATAAATGTATACCGCATCCAGCTGCATTGTAAGATATATTCAAATATATTCGTTCTTAATAACAATAAAATAATACAAATAAATATGAATATGGATATGAATAATACAATTCACAACGTTGTATTGAACATTCAAACGTTTCCTCTCTTAAAGGGTCACCTTTAAATTTGTCTTGAAATTTGGCTATAAATTTGGTATAATTGCCGAAGGCGAGGCGTGTGAGTGGAATAGTCCGGTGATTTTGATCTCTAAAAGCAGGGATAAGACTTCTAACAGGCCATCCGAATTTCGAGCCGAAAAAAAAGCACGAATGTGGTATTTGTTTGGACGATAGATGGATATCCGTCGAAAAATGAGCATGTTTCTCTTTTCTCCTTCATGGCCATAACAAAGCTTCATGACAATTATGACGTCATTCATATGGTAGCTTGGATATGGAAACTATTGCACACAATAACGACGGCCTTTAGGCATATGTACGCAGACTGCTTGTAACGTAAACAACCGTTGTGAGGATCCGAAACAAGTTTCGGGGAAATGAAACTTCTTCTTCTAAAAACCAAAAGGGCCCCACTAGTCCTGTATCGAAATTACTTAAAGGAAATCATTTTTCACCTTGGAAAATTTTACCCAACACGATTTGATTATTTGTTTAATACAATTTATTTTTATATTGTCAAAAATGGCCTTATATCGCGCCGATTCAGGACAGAAGCCCGTAAATTTGTATTGTTTATCAAAACTATAGGCATACTCTCTGAGTCAGAGTCCTGACGTCACGCGAATGTAAAAAATGGTTCAGCCAATCAGATTCGAAAGTAGTCGCGTAAAGATAGACTCGCATTGGAGATGTGCCAACCGGCGGCCGGCGATCGTTTGCTAGCACCAGCTGCAAGCTGATTGGCTGATGGTATAGCCTCTGCCCGGGCTAGATAGAACCAGTACAACATTCTTTCGCCAGCACCGCATTCCTTCGCCAAAAACTCAAATATATTCGGCTGGAGAGTCTTTTCAGTCAAGAAAACTTGCAGATAGGGGTTTCCCAACACGGGCTACAAATCTGCTATCTCAGTTTAAAACTAATGTTGAAGGTGAACTATTTCCTTTAACGTAGGGAGCTATTTTTTTCTTCACAAACCCATTTTTCGAGCTGCTCTACAAATCTGCTATCTCAGGTCAAAACTCCACGTTAAAGGTGAACTATTCCCTTTAAAGGGATTATACGGGTTTTTCCCAGAATAATTGAGTTACATAGTAAAACGTACTTATAAAGGTGGTAGATGTCCCACGGTAGCCACATTTTTCTGGAAATGACCTCTTCTGCACGTAAGTGTTGTGAGCGCGCCCAGTCGGCCCGGCGGCACAGCATGCTGCCACTGCCGGGTCACCGCGCGGCGCGCGGCCGCCCGGTGCATGCGACCTACCGCCGCGGGCGCCGGCCACCGTCCCGTGGCCAGCCGCACGCGGCACCCGATTGGTGCACTGTAAGCGTACCAGGCCTGACTGGATTACCTCATTGGCTGTTCACCCAACCATGTATGTGACGTCGTGCGTGTCTATCATGGTAGGGTGTCAGTGTGCCTCCGGACTCGATCCAATACAGATCTGCACCCCGCAACTCGCCTCTCACTGGACCGACCAGAGCAGGACCGACGACGACACGACATGGCGCGGTCGGCAGTTGGAACCTCTGCCAGACACTTCTGATACTTCTACTCTGCATGGCCTACAATCTGCGGTCAAGCTGCAAGATGGACGACACTGAAGGGGATTCAGCACCACCATGGCTGACCAAGATGCTGGACGGCCTACAGGAGCAGCACCGGCAAGACCTGCAAGAGCAGCGAGAACAGCATAAGCGTGACTTCAATCTACTCCGAACGGAGATACAAGATGTACGCCAGCATCCAACGCTCGTAGAGACTCCGGCATTGGAAGCAACCAGGTCGGAAGCCCGAGACGCTCTGCCGTTGACGTCCATGGGTACCGACGCTGTAGAGCCAAGGGCTCCAGTAGTTCTGTCGAGATTAGATGCTGCACCAACTACAACAACGGCGTCTTCCGCAAGATCACTGCTGTCGTATGGCACTGCGAGACCGCCTACAATAACGCCACCAAGCAAGCTCTCCAGGTCCATCAGTCTACGCGACTTCCGAGCATGGAGGTCATCCTGGAACGACTACAGCAGGCTTTGCCAACTCAGCACTTTCAGCCGTGAAGATCAGCTGGCCTACTTGCGATCCTGCTTCACCGAAGATATGCGTGCGGCATCCCAGCACGCTGTCGGTATCAACAAGGAGACTGACACGGTCCAGTCAGCGTTGGACAAGATTGAGCAACATCTTCGCCAGCAATGCAGCATCGCCATCGACCGGGTGAAGTTTGAAGAGCGGCGCCAGGAAGAAAGCGAGCCCTTCGACTCTTTCTTGATTTCAGTCAGAGAGCTAGCTGCTGATGCTGCACTGTGCTCCGCGTGCATAGACCAGCGGCTCACCACCCTACAAATCTGCTGACCTCTTCCTTTATCAAACCCTCTGTCTTCTCCACAAAGTCCGCAGCACCGCTGAGCCGGAGAATCTCGCCGGTCTATTTTCTCACAACTGTGAGAGACCGGCGCACTCTCGAACAACCCGACAGGACCACCACCTATCTCTTCCTCGGGTCAGGACAGAGGCCGGAAAGAGGCGCTTTGCCTACCGCGCTGCGCGCAATATGAACGGTCTGCCACGCGACTTCGAGTGCATGTCTGCTGGCAAGTTCGTGAGAGAGCTGAAGCGTAGCCTGGAGCCAGGGCGCCATACCTGACGTGACATGCGAGGTGCACTGAGTTTTATGCGTGTGTGGAAGTGTGAAAGTGCATGCTGATGTGTTTTGTATTGTACCCTGTGTAACCTGCCAACATGACAAACAACTGTAAAAACCTCATTCGTGTGGATAGTTCATGCTTTAATACATACATACATACATACACCCGGATCATGTCTGGCCTTCGCAACCAAGAGACCCGACGTAAACTCTTGGCACTTCGCCCGTTTCCGTCACTGGAGCAAGTCATCGACATCTGTCGTTCTGAGGAAGCTGCTCAAGCAAACAACGAAGTCCTACAAGACGTCATCAACAGAGGCCACAATGTCTTCAGCATCTCTCATCACCGTGTGCAGGGTCAGCGTAGTCCTTCGCGAGGACGCTCAGGTCCATTATGTGGCCGCTGTGGCTGGTCCAGTCACCCGAAAGGCACATGCCCGGCAGTGGACCAGGCGTGCTTCTTCTGCGGCATCATGGGACACTTCGCCACAGTTTGCCGCAAGAAGCGCTCGTCTCAACAACCACAGACAGAATCCGACGCATCGCTGCGATCACGCAGCAGGCACCGCTACCTGCCTGACCAGGCAGTTGTTCCTCAAGTAATCGTCAGTAGCCTGCATCGCAATCTACAGGCCCCAAAAATCGCCATCGAACTGGAAGATCCCGATGGTGCGTTCTTCGGCGGCATCGACGCAACCCCAGACTCGGGGACTGAGATCACAGTGATGAGCTCAGACACGGCGCACATCCTAGGAGTTCAAGACAACGCCTTGTCCAAGCCGCCCAGCATCGACATCACAGCTGCCAACGGACAGCCTATGCACTGCATTGGCACCTTCAAGGCCATCATTCGTCTGAACGAGAAAGCTGTTGAAGAAACAGTCCACGTCTTCAAGGAGTCACGGGGACTTCTGCTCGCTTGGTATACAGCTCAGAAGCTCGGCATTCTCCCACACCACTACCCACAGCCTGCTCCGCTGTCGCCTCAGCACTCTCAGCCCAAGTGTGCAAGCCAGACGCGCAGCGTGTCACCAGTATGTTCAGTGAAGAGCAGCCACCAACAGCAACAGCAGAAGCAGCTCCGCAGTGATCTTCTCGAAGAATTCGCCGATGTCTTCACATCTGACAACACCACATCTCTGAAGCCGATGACCGGCCCTCCAATGGTGATCCACGTCACAGAAGACGCCAAACCTTTCGCGGTACGCGCGGCCCGCCCTGTGCCGTACGCATGGAGAGACGACGTGAAGTGCCAACTGGACGAAATGGTTCGGCAGGGTATCATCGACCCTTTGGGCGACGAACCATCAGACTGGTGTCATCCACTAGTTTTGGTCACAAAGTCTGATGGAGGAATAAGGATATGCGTCGACCTCACCAAACTCAACAAGTTTGTGAAGAGACCGCTGCACCCACTCTCTACTCCAAGAGAAGCCGTCTCTAGTATCCCTGTGAACGCGAAGATCTTCTCCACGCTGGACGCCAAGTCAGGATACTGGCAGCTCCCTCTACAAGAAAGCAGCCAGCATCTCACAACGTTCATCACTCCCTGGGGGCGCTTCAAGTTCCTCAGAGCGCCCATGGGTCTGGTATCGACAGGGGACGAGTATTGCCGACGCGAAACTCTCCAGAGACTGGACCACATCGTGAAGGTGGTCGACGACATACTGGTGCACGACGAGACGTTCGAAGACCATGCAAGCCGTCTACGAGCTCTACTCACACAATGCCGCCAACATGGCATCACGATAAACGAGAAGAAGTTCTGCTGTGCACAGGAAGAAGTCTCCTACTGCGGCTTCAACCTGTCTTCAGCTGGAAAAGAGGTCGACCCTGGGAAAGTCACAGCCATCACTGACTTCCCCACGCCAACCAACATCACCGAGCTGAGGTCTTTCATGGGTCTCGTTCAGCAGTTTGGCGACTTCTCCACCGATATCTCATCTGCTGCTGACGCACTCCGTGGTCTACTGAAACCCTGCAACGCGTTCGTGTGGACGCCGGACCATCAAGCATCCTTCAACAACGTCAAGAAGGCGCTGTCATCACCGCCTGTACTGGCCCACTACGACCCGAAACTTCCAACGGTTCTACAGACTGACGCTGCCCGACTGAAAGGACTCGGATACGCCCTGCTACAGCAGCATGGCGATCGCTGGCGCCTGGTCCAGTGCGGGTCCAGATTCCTATCCGACACCGAGTCACGCTATGCGATGGTGGAGCTGGAGCTCCTGGCAGTGGTATGGGCCCTGAAGAAGTGTCGCATATTTCTCCAAGGACTACAGCACTTCAAAATCGTCATCGATCATCGGCCACTGATACCGATCCTGAACGACTACACTTTAGACGCTGTCGAAAACCCACGTCTCCAGCGTCTGAAGGAGAAGACCAGTCTCTACAACTTCACGGCTATCTGGCAAAAAGCGAAAGACCATGTCATCCCTGATGCACTGTCACGTGCTCCTGTGGAAGAACCGACGTCTGAGGACAGCCAGCTCATCCAGTCTGTGGAACATCACGTCCATCGTACATCTATCGTCATCATCGGTGAGGTCTCAACCCAGCAGGCGCCAGCACATCCCCCAGACCCTCGACTCGACGACCTTAAGAGGACAGCACAACAAGATGTCACCTATCAGCAACTTCTGGATGCTGTCTCACAAGGCTTCCCATCTTCCAAGGAAATGCTGCCTCGTCCTCTACTCCCATTCTGGAATGTTCGTCATGAACTTTCTTCCCACGACGGCCTAGTCCTGAAAGGTTGCCGCATCCTCATTCCGAACGCTTCTCGGAAAGCTACCATGGATGCGCTTCATGATTCTCACCAGGGGATCGAGCGCACCAAACGACGAGCACGTCAAACAGTCTGGTGGCCTGGCATGAACAGCGACATCATCAACACAGTCGGCAACTGCAACGCCTGTCAAGAGCATCGTTCCAGTCTGCCTCAAGAACCGATGGTAATCAACCCTCTACCATCAAGAATCTTCGAAGATGTCTCCTCCGACCTCTTCTCGCATGCTGGCAGAGACTTCTTCGTCTACGTGGACAGATTATCTGGCTGGCCAGTTGTCTATCAACTTCCACGTGGCGACGCAACAAGTCGCCAAATCATCAAAGCCCTCCGAGACGTCTTCGTCAGCCTCGGAGTCCCCGTCAGACTGCGGACAGATGGAGGACCTCAATACAAGAGCCGAGGAGTCGCCGGCTTCCTGAAACGCTGGGGAGTTCGACATGTCATGTCAACTCCGTATTACCCACAATCCAATGGACATGCGGAGGCTGCAGTGAAGGCGATGAAACAATTGGTCTCCAAGACGACGACAAACGGTTCTATCGACGACGACAAGTTCTACCGAGGACTTCTAGAGCTGCGGAACATGCCTCGAGCCGATGGACGTTCTCCAGCACAGATGGTCTTCGGTCATCCCATCCGATCCTGTGTCCCCGCTCATCACAGCACGTTCGCTGCTGAATGGCAGCAGCAAGCAGAAGAATGCGACTCCAAGGCAGCGAAGTCCCTCCATTAAGCGCAACAGCACTACAATGTTTCTGCACATGCACTGGCACCGCTGAAGATCGGAGCGCACGTCAGGCTGCAAGATCCGGTCAGCAGACGCTGGGACAAGCTCGGCACCATCGTCGGCGTCGGGTACCACAGAGACTACCTGACCAAGACACCAAGTGGCAGAGTCTTGTGGCGAAACAGACGCTTCCTCCGTCCATCACTCCAGTCACCACAAGAATCAACGAGCAAGCCGACGGATTCCTCCCCATCAGAGGGTCAAGCCCCAGCACCTCGCCGTCAAGTGCGATTCCAGCTCCCGCTGCCGTCAGCTCTTCGACGAAGTACTCGCCAAAGAAGGACACCAAGCCGCCTGGGCTGTGACGACTTCTACTAGGACTGCTTCCCCAGCAGTCCCGATGAAGGGGGAGATGTTGTGAGCGCGCCCAGCCGGCCCGGCGGCACAGCATGCTGCCACTACCGGGTCACCGCGCGGCGCGCGGCCGCCCGGTGCATGCGACCTACCGCCGCGGGCGCCGGCCACCGTCCCAGGGCCAGCCGCACGCGGCACCCGATTGGTGCACTGTAAGGGTACCAGGCCTGACTGGATTACCTCATTGGCTGTTCACCCAACCATGTATGTGACGTCGTGCGTGTCTATCATGGTAGGGTGTCAGTGTGCCTCCGGACTCGATCCAATACAGATCTGCGCACCCCGCAACTCGCCTCTCACTGGACCGACCAGAGCAGGACCGACGACGACACCACAGTAAGGACATTCCAAAGTGCGCGGTGATGCCACCGCGTATTTTCTGCAGGACCGGCTGAGGCAGAGCCATTCATCTCTTTTATGCTAATAAAAACACCTCACGTATGACATATTTCCGGTAAAATAAGCAATATTTGAAATAAAATAAACTTGTTTTGTTCCAACGACAGCAGCAGTTACCTAGTTTTCCCCAAAAAGTATATATTTGTCATGAATTTTCATGCCAAAAAATTAATGCGCCACCACCAAATTATCATCGCTAAAGGCCAGAGAAAAGAAAACCACAACACAAAACCTCAACGAACAGTGTGTAGTAATACAAAGTCTCGTCAGTTTTGAATTGCATAACAATTTTGTGATCCAGTGTAGGACTTGCAGATAATTAAAAACTCTCAAATTGATCTTAAGATAAAAGTGGTGGACAGTAGTGCCGATCAAGTACTCGTTATCTGATACTAGTCTCGAAAAACGCTCAAGTTTAACGCTGATAATTTCTGAAATAATGGACTAAATGAGCATTGAGGTCCCTGTTATATGTCTTAAACGTGTTTAAAGTTCATACAACTGCAAAAGAGTGCATTTACTTTCAGGACGGAAAGAGAGAGAGAGAGAGAGAGAGAGAGAGAGAGAGAGAGAGAGAGAGAGAGAGAGAGAGAGAGAGAGAGAGAGAGAGAGAGAGAGAATAGTTCACCTTCAACATTAGTTTTAAACTGAGATAGCAGTTTTGTAGCCCGTGTTGGGAAACCCTATCTGCAAGTTTTCTTGACTGAAAAGACTTTCCAGCCGAATATATTTGATTTTTTGGCGAAGGAATGCGGTGCTGGCGAAAGAATGTTGTACTGGTTCTAGCCCGGGCAGAGGCTATACCATCAGCCAATCAGCTTGCAACTGGTGCTAGCAAGCGAACCGCCGGCCGCCGGTTGGCATATCTCCAATGCGAGTTTATCCTTACGCGACTACTTTCGAATCTGATTGGCTGAACCATTTGTTTACATTCGCGTGACGTCAGGACTCTGACTCAGAGAGTATGCATATAGTTTTGATAAACAATACAAATTTACGACCTTATGTCCTGAATCGGCGCGATATAAGGCCATTTTTGACAATATAAAAAGAAATTGTATTACAAAATATAATCAAATCGTGTTTGTTAAAAACAGTTCAAGGTGAACTATTCCCTTTAACAGAGACATCATCATTGTACAAACGGCAATGCACAAACGTCAACAGGTCATGGAATTATGATGTATATATGAATACTATTAAAAATGATAACATTCATTGAAAAGCACCTGAACTTATTAGTAAAGTAACCTTTGTAGCGGACGTCACGCCGCGGCTTGATGTCTTATGTTTGTATTATTAAGTGTCTGTATTATTTAACTGCCGCGTATCTTCCTTTCACCTTCCAAAGCTTTCAAGCGCGCCACAGTTGTCAACCGGCGGCCGCATTCCGCCGGTTCGGCAGAATAACTTCTAGAACAAACGAATACATATTATCTAATGATCTAACTTATATATTGCTAATTCTATTTACCTGTCGTTCGTTTTCATACTTCATATTTCGCGCACTACTCGTCTTATTTCGTTTCATGTAATTCTGTATGCGCGTTCGGGATTTTAGTATTCGTTCGGTACGGAATTGTGTCGTGTGCCGAATTGCGTCCTTCTCGCCATGCGCTTCGACGCGCAAGGTCGCACCCGCTCCGCCGACAATACAATCGTGAAGCCTCGCTCGAACTCTCGTTGACCGACACGACGCACGTGATCGCTACATTGGTGACCCCGACGTGATCAGTGATAGTGCATTCGACAACGACAAGTGGACATAAACTAAGTGGCGACGCACGTGCGTTCCTGAGTGTGCGTTGGCCTCGCGGAGTGGGCCCGACAGCCAAGACGTCATGCCGGTCCAGTCCGGCACCTTCAGGCTGCCTGCCTTCTCGCCGGAAGAGGCAGACCTGTGGCTGGTGCAGGTCGACTGCGCCTTCGACGTGGCGGGCATCGACGACGATGTCGTGAAATTCAAAATGCTGGTGGCCAACCTGCCGGTCCATGTGGCGTCCCAGGTTCGGGATGTTGTGACCGCCACACCGCCGTCCTTCACCAACCTTGTGGTAGCGCTGCGCTCCAGGTTGGCGCAATCACGCGCCTCTCAACTGGAGGCACTGCTACGTGACCAGCAGCTGGGTGACCAGCAGCCCACGCAGCTGCTCCGAAACATGCGCCACATGCTGGGTGGTGTGCAAGACGACACGGGGCTGCTGCGCGCCCTCTTCTTGCAGCGGCTGCCCCACACAACCCGTGCTGCCTTAGCACTGCCGGCTGAGGACACCAAGCTGGACGACCTGGCCGATGCTGCTGACCGCTTCCGCAACGCATCGCAAGTGGCAACGGTCGCGGCGGCCAGCGCCCAGTCAGCTGCAGCAGTCAACTTCCAGCCTGCAGACTCTGCCTGTGGCTGCCAACCAGCCAGCTCAACGGTAAACTCGGAGCTGACAGCGGCTGTGTTATCACTGACGGCCACAGTGGCACGCATGGAGGCGTCCTTCCAGCGTCTCAACACGGACCATCAGCGCCGCAGCAGGTCCCGTCCACGCAGACAGGCGACCCCTGGCGCGACGGACACTCGCCAGCCGCTGGCACCTGGTGCTGATGGCGCGCACGGGTACTGCTGGTACCACCAGCGGTGGGGCGCTGATGCCCACCAGTGCCGGGCCCCCTGTACGTGGCAGGGAAACTAGCACGCCTGTCTGCGCTGGCGCCAGCGACGACAGGCCGCCCTCAACTGGCGCCCCTGTTCTTCGTCACTGACCGCCTCCGTGACTGCCGGCTGCTGGTGGACACGGGGGCGTAGGTCAGTGTCCTGCCTCCCCGCGCCCTGGGTCGAGGCGACGCTGTCCAGGCGCTGGACGCCCCACGGCTCGAGGCTGCCAACGGCTCAGAGATCCGGCTGCATGGAGCTGTCGCCACCACCATTAAGCTGGGGGCGACCACATTCAGCTGGACCTTCCTCGTTGCTGATGTGTCCTCGGCCATCCTGGGAGCGGACTTCCTGGCTCACCACCGAATCACCGTCGACATGCGGAGGCAGGCTCTCCGGACCGAGCATGGCGCAACGTGCGCTGTCGGCACTCCAACCGACACATGCTCCCTGGGAGTCCGGACCTGTGCCGCGCCCGACTACCACAACACTCTGCAAGAGTTCCCGCGGGTCACGCTGACCTCGACACGTCTGCTGCCCGTTCAGCACAGTGTCACTCACCACATCGTGACCCGTGGGCCTCCCAAGGTCGGGCGTGCCCGCCGGCTCGCCCCTGACCGCCTGCAAATCGCCCGCAGAGAGTTTGAGAAGATGCTGGAGCTTGGCGTCGCTCGTCCGTCGCAGAGCAGCTGGGCAGCGCCCCTGCACTTGACGCCCAAGAAGGAGCCTGGCCAGTGGCGGCCGTGCAATGACTACCGTGCCCTGAATGCTGCCACTGTTTCCGACCGCTACCCGGTGCCCCACCTCCAGGACTGCACCGCCAACCTCCATGGCTGTAAGGTGTTCTCAAAAATCGACCTTGTGCGTGCCTACCACCAGATCCCGGTGGAGCCGGAGGACATCCCGAAGACAGCCATCACGACTCCTTTCGGACTCTTCGAGATGACTCGGATGGCGTTCGGTCTGCGCAACGCTAGCCAGACCTTTCAGCGTTTCATGGACGAGGTGATGAGGGGTCTGGCCTGCTGCTTTGTCTACCTGGACGACATCCTGGTGGCCAGCACGTCGCACGAAGAACACTGCCACCATCTCCGCCAGTTTCTCGTGCGGCTCAATCGGTACGGCGTGACGCTGAACCCCGCCAAGTGCGTCTTCGGCGCCAACCGACTCAGCTTCCTAGGGCATGATGTGTCACCGGACGGCATCGCCCCGCTGCCGGACAAGGTCGCGGCGGTGCAGGACTTCCCGCACCCCACGACGCAGACCCAGCTCCGGCGCGTGATCGGCATGGTAACCTACTACCACCGGTTCCTGCCAAGTGGTGCTGCTCTCCTCCGCCCGCTCCATCACCTCATCGACCCGAAGAAGAAGAAGTCTGCCCCACTCCAATGGACGCCAGACGCCGAGGCCGCCTTCCACCGCGTGAAGGCCGCCCTCTCGGAAGCCGCCAGGCTGGCGCATCCCTCGCCCGGCGCCGCCCTCAGCCTGCAGGTCGACGCCTCGGACACCGGCGTCGGCGCGGTGCTGCAGCAGCACGTCGGCGGCGAGTGGGCGCCACTGGCGTTCTTCTCCAAGACGCTGCAGCCGGCGGAGACCCGGTACAGCACCTTCGGCCGGGAGCTGCTGGCGGTGTACTTCGCCGTGCGGCACTTCAAACACTCTCTGGACGGCCGCGATTTCATCATCTTCACCGACCACAAAGCACTAGTGTCGGCCATCGGCTCCGGCTCGTCCTCCTACTCTCCGCGGGAGATCCGGCACCTGGACTACGTCTGCCAGTTCAGCACCGACGTCTGCCACGTGCCCGGCAAGGACAACGCCGTAGCGGATGCGCTATCCCGCACCATCTCCGTGCTGCGCCCTGCGGTCGCCCGAGCCTCGCCTCCACGATTTCGACGACCTGGCCGCCGCCCAACAAGAGGACCAAGAGCTGCTCCGGTTCCTGGACACGGAGCATGGTCTGCAGGTGCGCGCCGTGCCTCTTGCGAGCGGGCGCACCCTGCTCTGTGACGAGTCGACCGGTTCTGCTCGTCCCCTCATCCCAACCTCTCTCCGAAGACTCCACTTCAAGCTGCTGCACGGCCTGTCACACCCCAGCGTCCGGGCGACGCAGGCCCTGATGTCCCGCCGAGTGGTGTGGCCCGGCATGCGCAAGGACGTCGGCGACTGGTCTCGCAGCTGCATACCCTGCCAGCGGGCGAAGGTTCACCGCCACGTCCGCGCGCCGGTCGCCACGTGGACGCCACCGGCCGGGCGGTTCGAGGAGGTCCACATCGACCTTGTGGGCCCGCTGCCGCCGTCTGCGGGGCAGTCATACCTGCTCACCTGTGTGGATCGCTTCACGCGATGGGTGGAAGCCATCCCCATCCCGGACATCAGGACGGCGACGGTCGCCAACGCCTTCGTGTCCGGCTGGGTCGCTCGGTTTGGCGTCCCGACCCGCGTCACCACCGATCGGGGCTCGCAATTCGAGTCACGGCTGTGGCAGGAGCTGTCGGCCCTCCTCGGCTGCACCCGGCACCGCACCACCAGCTACCACCCACAAAGCAACGGCCTCGTGGAACGGGTCCACCGGCAGCTGAAGGGCGCGCTCCGGGTGCACAGCAACGCCAGCTGGACCCAGACGCTGCCACTGGTGCTGCTTGGGATGCGGTCGGCACTGAAGGAGGACCTTGGCTGCACCACCTCCGAGCTGGTGTAAGGTCAGACACTCCGTCTTCCGGGCGAATTCCTGGGAGAAACGCCCACCACCGTCATCACGGACCCCGCCTCCTACGCAGCGGGGCTCCGCCAGAACATGCAGCGGCTGCAGCCAGTCGTGCCGAGAGCTTCTGCGGCACATCGCCCCAGCTTCGTGCCCCGGACGCTCGCCGCCGCTACCCACGTGTTCGTCAGGCGCGAGTCGCGCACCTCCATGGAATGCCCGTACGACGGGCCATTCCCCGTCCACAGCAGGGACGACAAGACCATCACGATCTTAAGAGGCAGCCGCCGAGACCGCGTCTCCATCGACCGGGTCAAACCGGCGTTCATGGACGCGACGCCGGACCCGCCGCCCGCCGCAACTGCCGGCCCCCGCAGCGACAGCACAGAGCTGCTGTCCAGCGGCCCGCTGATGCTGTTGCCGCCCATCGTCCCTCCAGCGCCACGCCCCCTCCCCCGCCCCTTCCCCCGCCGCCACTTCCGCCGCGCCTGCGTGCCACGAGGAGTGGACGAATCGTTCGGCCTCCCGCCAGATTCCAACACGTCACGTTCGCCAGTGACTTGTCTGGGGGGAGGTGGTGTAGCAGACGTCACGCCGCGGCTTGATGTCTTATGTTTGTATTATTAAGTGTCTGTATTATTTAACTGTCGCGTATCTTCCTTTCACCTTCCATAGCTTTCAAGAGCGCCACAGTTGTCAACCGCCGCCCGCATTCCGCCGGTTCGGCAGAATAACTTCTAGAACAAAGGAATACATATTATCTAATGATCTAACTTATATATTGCTAATTCTATTTACCTGTCGTTCGTTTTCTTACTTCATATTTCGCGCACTACTCGTCTTATTTCGTTTCATGTAATTATGTATGCGCGTTCGGGATTTTAGTATTCGTTCGGTACCGAATTGTGTCGTGTGCCGAATTGCGTCCTTCTCGCCATGCGATTCGACGCGCAAGGTCGCACCCACTCCTCCGACAATACAATCGTGAAGCCTCGCTCGAACTCTCGTTGACCGACACGACGCACGTGATCGCTACACCTTGCCTGAACTCACTTCCTCACACCCCAGAACATTGTTTGGATCCCTTTATTATTTAGTTGCTCCCAATTTTTCATCAGATGTGACTTTGACTCGTAAGAGGATGAGTCGACTGAGCTTCGGCCTTCGACTTGAGCAGCATCCAGGCGACTCAACTTTGACTCAAGCGACTTCCATGCGACTCGACCCCCCCCCCTATTTTTCTTAAGCGACTTGACTCTGACTCAAGTTGAGTTGAGTCTGTTTTGAGTCAAATTTGACTCACTGACTCTGAGTCAAGCACAACCCTGATACTAGACCTTAACATGAATAATTTGTGCTGAGTATCGTGGCGGAAGATGACTGAAGAAGCGTTTGAGCAAATTGTGAGTGTTGAAACTTGTGTTGAAGCTGATAGATATTTATGCAGTGGTTCATCGATTAAAAAAATGCAGTGGTTTATCCATTTTCCTTGCGTGATTTGCTTGACCGGCAGATCCCGGACGTCAAGGAAGTTCTGCAAACACGGAGAACACGCGCGTGATTTCTTTGACAATCACGCATAGTGTAGCCTGGGCTTTACACCACCGACCACTGCTGACCGCCGAACCGCAGCCAACCACAGGGTCCGTGAACAGGCCTCAGTCGTGCGAAGTTCGGTACGGCTTTTCATTGGTCGTCGGCCGTGACGTAATATGGGTTAAGATTGACACGTTACTGACACTGGCTGTAACGCCAGCCTTGAATTCTGGCAGCAATTTGCGTCATATGGTAGCCATAAAGAGACAAACGTGGCTTATGTGAGACGATTATGGTGTCAATGACGCGACACGACGAAGCAAAAAATAATATATTGGTCCCCGGTGTTGAGTAAACGTGGGCTTCTCTCCCAATTTGTTTCAATTTCTGGTGGCGAAGGAAAGTGAGCTGTATCGACAGGTGAGTATTGTGTTTAATATATATAACATCAGTATAGTAAATTTATCCAATGAAAACAAGGTTAAATAAAATGTCTCGAACGACATCCATTGAATTACCAGTGTAACAAGGCCAATATTTGCTTATTTCAAGCATGGATGAGACTGCAGACTGGTTATTGATTCGACACTGATTGAATCGGTTGGAGTCGTTCAATAAAAAATCCTTGAATGAAAAGAATTGATTCACCACCAGATCTTTGGATTTATGAATCGTGATTGAATCAAAACCCACATCAAATCAAGGCTGATTGAATCAAAAGATTTAATGATTCTTAACAGTTTAAGTACACTGGTAAATTGTGCAAATATATGCAGTCCCAGTGGCTACATTCATTTATACTGAAATAGTATTGCTGTACAATGTTTTAGTGATCATATACATGTGTTTCCATTTTTATTGATTTGACATACATTCATCACATATTGAATCAAACATGAATCAATTCAAATATTTATTTTGATTCTTTGAATCAAAGAATCAATTCTCAAAATTGTATCTGTGAATTGAACGGTGATTGAATCATTAAGATTCCAAAATGAATCATGATTGAATTGTTCCAAAAAAGCTGAATCAATAACCAGTCTGGATGAGAGATCAGATGAGATACCTGGATCGGCAACTCTGTCGGCGCCGGCCACCTGGTTTGCTATCTCATCTGTTGTTCCTGCCCTAGGCCAGGAAGAAGAGTTTTGATAGCCTGCAAAATTGCATTAAACAATAGGTGAGTACCGCAGATACTGTCAATGTGTCACACAAACATGAATGTGCACATCAAAGTTCAAACTAAATTGATGAACGTTAAGCTGCTGCGGTTTCCTATCTGTTGTTTGTCTGCCACAGGCGAGGAGTGGCCGATCCAGTTATCCCATCCATGGTTCATGTTTGGGGATAGCAGCCACTAGCCAGAATGGGCTACAGTAATGTCAAACAAGTGCAGGATGCCTAACAACAGGGTAAACAACAGTAATGCCAAAGGTGGGTTGGGAATCACTTTAGTTCCTAACTTTTAAATTTTCAGTTTAAGTTTTATAAATGCAAATTGTGAGTGTCATTTAACAATGTCAAAGAAACTAGCAAAAACCACAATTTCACACATTGTAGGTAATACAAATTACTTGTAAATAACCCCTCATCCCCATGCTTGAAACCCACAGAGATGCTGGCTGGGACGTGTTTATCCACACCATGTTTGTCTCATTCGTGCAAGCAATGTTTTTTCTGCTTTGAAGTTATGTCTCTTTATGTCATCGGTTCTTATGAAAGTAAATGTGTATTATAGTTCATGATTCAAACCCATTCAAAACTCATTTAATTCAATTTTTGTCAGGAATTACCCAATGCCCCCCAAAAATGTGTCTTTCAGCTGCATGATTTCTGTGCTCAGCGAAATAGATCCTGACAAGGCAACACCAGTCAGTATGAGTCAACTTTACAAGACTGTCTAGTGATCAATATCAGATTAATCATATTAGCAAACAAGTGCAGCCAACAAAGATCCCTGCACTTGGTCAAATAGAACCTGCCATGGCAACACCAGTCAGTATGAGACAGCATTAAAAGATAAGACATACAGTACAAAATACTGTGAACTACTGTAAGGTCATGCATACTGTAATATTGAATTGAATGGCAATTATTAACTAATTAGTACAAATATAAGACCACAAAATCCACAGGAAAACTTCCATTCACTTGATCTAATTAGTTGACATTCACTCATTTGAATTTTGGCTTGGTGCCGTATTCATGGCCATTTCATTCAAACAAGAATATCTATACACCTATTTTGCCAAACTGCAACAACACATTCTTATCATTGGGGAGGAAGCAACATTTTACACCTTGGCTCAGTGTAAAATGTATTTACAGATGGTGATATTTTAACACATGGCTAGCATAATCACTTTGTCTTGTTCAATCACTGCATCTCAAGAAGCAGAAGAACATGCTGTGGTCAGAATATATGAGATCTCTATTCTCTAGACCCAGTTGATCCGGCTAGATTTATAATTTACAGGAATAGGCTGCAGGCATTGACACACCAGTTGAGGAGGGACTTTGAATCCAGGCTCGTCTCCAATATCAAGGATAACCCTTGATATTGGAGGTGGCCTTCTGGAAATACTCAAACAGCAGACTTAAGGTGAAACCCAAAATAGGTGATCTCCGAAATGAAGAGTGGGTTCTCGAGAGCCAGGATCAGGCTAAGGCCATCCTCCTGAACAACTTATTTGCTGGAGTATTCACAGTTGAAGGTACCAGTGCCTTACCAGAGCTAGCTAATCATCATACTGGTCCACAGTTAACGTACATACTTATCTCCACTCACACGGTTGAGGGTAGCTTTGAGCACTGAAGCCTTCCAGTGCCCCAGGGCCGGACGACATACATCCTCGCGTGTTGCGAGAGTTGTGTGGTGATCTCGCTACTCCTCTTGCCTTGCTTTTTCGAAAGTCTCGACACGGTTGTTGTGCCACCTGACTGGAAAAGTGATAAGGTAGTCCGTAGTACCCATTCACAAGAATGGGGATAAATAACATCCAGGAAATTATCGACCAGTCAGCCTCACCTCAGTGCCATGTAAGGTCCTCGAATCACTCATTTGTGATGAGCTGATGAAGTACCTGACGGCCCACGACCTCTTGTCCAACGACCAGCATGGATTCCGCCCAAGGCGATCTTGTAGCATTAAACTTCTAGAGACTATTGATGCATGGAGCAGGCTGCTGTAGAGCAACACCAGTAGATGCAATATATCTCGATCTCCAGAAGGCTCTCGACACGGTCCCACTTAGAAGACTGCTGAGAAAGTTACGCTGCTACGGGATCTCGGGCAGACTCCTGTCTGAGATCGAGTCGTTTCTCGGTGATCGGAGGCAGCAGGTGTCCCTAAATGACTGTCTTTCTGACATGATTCCAGTGGCCAGTGGTGTGCCCCAAGGGTCTGTGCTTGGTCCTCTACTGTTCTTGCTCTTTGTGAATGACTTGACCGACGTGGTTCGCTGCCCCATCAAAATGTTCGCTGACGACTCAAAGCTGTTCTCTGGCGTAGCCTCTAAAGCGGATGTGAGGATATTGCAGGCCGACTTGGACGCTCTGGCTACCGGGTCAGAGACTTGGCAGATGCCATTTAACGGAGGCAAGTGTAAGGTGCTGCATGTAGGCACGGCGAACAAAGAGTACTCATTTTGCATGGGGGTGAGCAGCCTTGTGAGCTCCACAGTAGAAAGGGACCTTGGGGTGCATGTTGACTCGCTCCTGAAGTTTCGGCAGCAAGCTGCGGCGGCGGTCGCTAGGGGAACCCAGGTGCTGGCGGTCATTTGTCGCTCGTTCGCGCTGTTAAATGTTATGACCCTCTACTGTTTAAGTCGCTTGTGCGCCCTCACCTTGAATATGGGAACCTGGTGTGGGGCCGTTCAATAGAGCGGACCAAAAATCTGTAGAAAGGGTCCAGCGACGAGCTACCCGTATGGTGGACAGCATCCGCCACTGCCCGTACCCAGAGAGGCTCCGATTCCTGAAGCTACCCTACGTGTACCATGCTGCTACGTGTAAATTCTGCATGGGGGTGTGGATGTGGATGCCACCGAGTTGTTCACGTCTAACACGGGCGGTCCTACAAAAGGCCACTCTCTGAAGCTTCGCAAGCCACGGGCAACTTGTCGGGTGAGGCGAAATGCGTTTGCTGTCCGCACAATCAATGACTGGAATGGGCTTCCTGCTGTTATTGCAAGCTCGCCATCTCTCAACGTCTTCAACAACAGACTTGATCAACACTGGGAGTCCATTTGGCACTTCCTTCCTGACTCAGATTGAGCTAGGCTTCAACCATTGAGCTCGGCGAGAACGGGTCCTACAGGCCATAGGCCTTATATCCCGATGACGATAATTTAAGGTAAGGTTGTTAGGAGAGTATGTACAACTTCTCCCCATCTGTCATCATGATGACTACAACATTGTGTGGTGTTTTAACACTATTTACTTAAATAAGTAGCAATACCCTGTTATAGGTAAATATTTGTTAGGTCATCTGCATAGTGCATAGTGTGCACTCTATACCTTCTATATACCCTTGATTTTGTCATGACTCAAAGAAATATTTAACTACCAGCAAAATCATAATTTCTGTGACTCATGTCTTAATAGATCATTATACAACATTTTTAAAGGACGAATGTGTTCTGAGGGTTCACACTATTAATGACAGTACTTGTATTGCAGATAGCTGCCAGAGACATAAAAAAAAATGAAGGCCAAGGTTGAAACACCTCCTGAAGAGAGTTCAGTTTCCAAGACTTTTGTAAAAGCCATATCCAGAGGCAGCCTATGGCCTGATAAGGTAAGCCATGTTATACAACTTCTTTGACATGTGGAGAATCAGTTGACCTGAAATTACTTCATAAAACATGAAAATCACTTACACAATCTGAATGAATGATTGAATAGACTTATCAGTGAATAAACTTATCAGTTGAATGCAGTTGAATAAAATGAATAAACTTGTCACTTGTCGGTGCTTATTATTTTACCATCATATCAGGGATGAAATAATGTACCTTTACTTTCACCATGGGCAAGGTATGCAAACACAAGAGGGCATGATGAGCAAGCACATGTAGTTACGTTGTACAACAGTAAGGACACTCTTTCAACTGTAGAGCCATGTTTCACATGTATACACAGGATATAAACAGGATGTTGTTGCTGGCTGCGGCTTACTCTGGCTCCAGGTCACAATGTCCAGCTCCCATTGTCCTCAACCCCACCACACCATGACACCGCGATCCAATCTGGGACCAGGCAACCACCAACCAAATGGCGAACCCCAACCAAGCAGGGGCCGCACGCCATCGGACTGCGGCCAGTCACCACCACAGTAGGCCGACAGTTCACAGGAGCATTGGCGGTCGCTCCAGCAGGACCCGACGCGCACACGCGAACTGGCTCCACCCAGAGTCCCGCCACGTGGGGCGGGAAGATGCAGGATCCACCCAGAGTCACGCCACGTGGGGAGGAATATGCAGGATCCACCCAGAGTCACGCCACGTGGGGAGGGGGGGGGGGGGAGATGCAGGATCCACCCAGAGTCACGCCACGTGGGGCGGGAAGATGCAGGATCCACCCAGAGTCAAGCCACATGGGGCGGGAAGATGCAGGATCCACCCAGAGTCAAGCCACGTGGGGAGGGAAGATGCCAGGCTCCACCCAGAGTCACGCCACATGGGGAGGGAAGATGCAGGCTCCACCCAGAGTCACGCCACGTGGGTAGGGAAGATGCAGGATCCACCCAGAGTCAAGCCACGTAGGGAGGGAAGATGCAGGCTCCACCCAAAGTCAAGTCACGTGGGGAGGAAAGATGCAGGCTCCACCCAGAGTCAAGCCACATGGGGAGGGAAGATGCAGGATCCATCCAGAGTCAAGCCACGTGGGGAGGGAAGATGCAGGATCCATCCAGAGTCACGCCACGTGGGGAGGAAAGATGCAGGCTCCACCCAGAGTCAAGCCACATGGGGAGGGAAGATGCAGGATCCATCCAGAGTCAAGCCACGTGGGGAGGGAAGATGCAGGATCCATCCAGAGTCAAGCCACATGGGGAGGGAAGATGCAGGATCCATCCAGAGTCAAGCCACGTGGGGAGGAAAGATGCAGGCTCCACCCAGAGTCAAGCCACATGGGGAGGGAAGATGCAGGATCCATCCAGAGTCAAGCCACGTGGGGAGGGAAGATGCAGGATCCATCCAGAGTCAAGCCACGTGGGGAGGGAAGATGCAGGATCCATCCAGAGTCAAGCCACGTGGGGAGGGAAGATGCAGGCTCCCACCCAGAGTCAAGCCACATGGGGAGGGAAGATGCAGGATCCATCCAGAGTCAAGCCACGTGGGGAGGGAAGATGCAGGCTCCACCCAGAGTTAAGCCACGTGGGGAGGAAAGATGCAGGCTCCACCCAGAGTCAAGCCACGTGGGGAGGAAAGATGCAGGCTCCACCCAGAGTCAAGCCACATGGGGAGGGAAGATGCAGGCTCCACCCAGAGTCAAAGCCACGTGGGGAGGGAAGATGCAGGCTCCACCCCAGAGTCAAGCCACGTGGGGAGGGAATATTGCAGGATCCAATCCAGAGTCAAGCCCACGTGGGGAGGGAAGATGCAGGATCCATCCAGAGTCAAGCCACGTGGGGAGGGAAGATGCAGGATCCATCCAGAGTCACGCCACGTGGGTAGGGAAGATGCAGGATCCACCCAGAGTCAAGCCACGTAGGGGAGGGAAGATTGCAGGCTCCACCCAGAGTCAAGCCACATGGGGAGGGAAGATGCAGGATCCACCCAGAGTCAAGCCACGTAGGGGAGGGAAGATGCAGGCTCCACCCAGAGTCAAGCCACGTGGGTAGGGAAGATGCAGGATCCACCCAGAGTCAAGCCACGTGGGGAGGGAAGATGCAGGATCCATCCAGAGTCAAGCCACGTGGGGAGGAAAGATGCAGTTTCCACCCAGAGTCAAGCCACGTGGGGAGGGAAGATGCAGGCTCCACCCAGAGTCAAGCCACGTGGGTAGGGGAAGATGCAGGATCCATCCAGAGTCAAGCCACGTGGGGAGGAAAGATGCAGGATCCACCCAGAGTCAAGCCACATGGGGCGGAAAGATGCAGGATCCACCCAGAGTCAAGCCACGTGGGGAGGGGAAGATGCAGAGATCCATCGAGAGTCAAACCACTTGGAGAGGGAAGATGCAGGATCCATCCAGAGTCAAGCCACGTGGGGAGGGAAGATGCAGGATCCATCGAGAGTCAAACCACTTGGAGAGTGAATATGCAGGCTCCACCCAGAGTCAAGCCACGTGGGGAAGGAATATGCAGACTCCAT